>JAEMBS010000038.1:0-23822 GCA_018467065.1 Ephestia elutella | reverse complement strand
ATTGTAAACTTGAAAAAAAAAACTGCCCGCTATCTTGGATCTCAAAATAAATGTTATTTTTGTCATTAGCGCACCGAAAAACCTATAAAAACATACCCATATTGTAAAATTGAAAAAAAAAGTTGTCCGCCATCTTGGATCTCAAAAAAAATGTTATTTTCGTAATCAGCGCACTGAAAAACTTATGAAACGATATACATATCGCAAAATTAAAAAAAAAGTTGTCCGCCATCTTGGATCTTGATTTAGATTTATTTTGATTTTTATGATTTCGATTTCTATGATTTCGATTTATTACGATTTCTATGATTGCGATTTATTACGATTTCTATTTCATCAAAAATTGTCGGCCATCATTCATGAGTAAGAAAATGGTACCTATATAAATTTTAAAAAGATTAAAAGTAATAAATATGTAACTCTGATATACATTACTCTCTGCTGTCTGTGAATACATGAACACGCGAAAATTAAATGCCTCCCGAGCAGCAGAGCGACGTGGATTCCCCTTGACTCTTACCGGCAGACTGATTTTTCGTGGGCTTGGAACTCGTATATATTGAGCGATGGCATTGCCATACAAAAAATGTATGGGGAATTTCTTAGTGAATTGTTACGATATATAATATTTTTTTCGAGTTATTTTTCAAAAATCTAAAACGAGCAACTTGTAGATAGTTTAATAAACTCGCGATTTAACATTATGTAGAAATTATAATTTGTGTTTTACATAATGATTTCGTTAAAGCCGTGAACCTTGTTTTTCGTATTTTTCGTGTTTTCTGGAAGGTATTTACGCAAAAATAAAAGGCAAAATATTTTTATCTGTCTCGTATAAGTAGTAGCAGTTATTTGAGAAGCCTATAGTACTATTTTTATTATCAATAATGATCTAGTTTTGGCACCAGGGTCAATTCAGTAACGCCTGTTTTGGCTAAAAACGTGTGATGCAGGCTTAATAAGAGTTAAAATAATAATAATTTCATTGAAATGTGAAAACATACGTGAAATGCATTTTGTTTTAGGTAAGCATCAGGTACAAATCATCATTATGATCTAATAAAATAAATGTTCTTAAAATAAAATACATAGGCGTGGGTACACAACAGTTTCGAGTCACGAAAAGATGAATGTATTGTTATAAAACATTTTTAAGATCTAACATTTAATTGAGTTTCCGTCTCTTTTAAAAACATACTTGTCATAATGGCCGGTATATACACTTTGATTAGTCAAGTGTTTAGTGTTAAGTGTGTAGAGTGATTAGTGATGTCCTATACTGTTTAGTAGGCGGTGTTTAGTACCTACATTAAAAAACTTTGACTTTGTTGACATAAACTAAACACTTAACAGTGTTGATATGAACTAAACACTTAACAGTCATGTCCAGACGTGTTTAGTTCGTGTGTTTAGTGTTTAGTGCAAGTGAGGGAGGGACAGGACGGGAGGAGTTACTCGCAGAAAAAATAGAACGCGTGTTTAGCCGTGTACTTCGCTAATCACTATACACTAACACTAAACAGAAACTGTCCTGACGTGTTTTTTGCTAAACACTTAACACTAAACAAGCCACTCGCACTAATCACTAATCAAAGTGTATACCGGCCATAACACTAAACACTTGACTAATCAAAGTGCGACCATTATATTTTTCTCTGTTAATTCCATTCGTAGACACCTAAACATATATTTCACATTCAGTAATATTTCAAACATTTAAATGTTCATAAAACGTATAAGTACTACCTATTTGATTAACATGGGTAAATCTTGAAGCAAATACAAGTATAAATACTTGTCATAATTCTTATTTTTCTCTGTTAATTCCATTCGTAGACACCTAAACAAATATTTCACATTCAGTAATAATAATTCAAACATTTAGATGTTCATAAAACGTATAAGAACTATTTGATAAATATGGGCAAATCGTGAAGCAAATGCAAGTAAAATCTGTACAAGTAAGTAGGGTATTTCCAATCACACTGTTGTATTATTTTACTTGCATTAGTACCTCCAGCTGTCACGATTATTATTTATTCTAAACATTTAGATATTGATAAAACTGGTATTTGGTAAATATAGATAAATCGTAATCCCTGTGCAATAAAAATGTATTTTCAAATACATTTTAATTGTACCAGGAGTTTCAGCTGTATTGCATCATATAATACACATGCATATGTTGTCTATGTTTGAGAAGTAAAATGACATCTAATTCTATTCTAAACACATATTATGAACGTTGACTGAATATGTAAGAGAATTTTAAACACATATAATGTACGTTGGCTATGTATCAGTAATATGTAGAAGAATTAAAATGCCATCAAATATTTTAAAACATTCACGTCTGTATCGACTATATATCTGCAATATACGAGCATATGAGTAAAACTAATAATATCCTTGGCAGGATCGGTAAAATTTCAGCGATTTAATTTACTGAGTACAATAATTATTTACATCTTACAACTAAACGTAAACCTAATAAAATTAAACAAAATTTCGTGCGTAAAGATAAAATGAATAATAAATTAATGAATTTGGCGTGGCGTGGCATGCAAACGTTGATATCTGTTATTTACAACGAGAACTGGGTTCGTCGCAGACGATTCTAATTCGTGAGGGAATGAGGGATGTATCTATTTACAGAATTAACTATAGAGTTAGCATTTAGTACCGACGTAGGTGGACTGCGTAAATTCAAGTATGCTGGAGCAACATCTACAACGATTGATTTCAACGATATGCTCGATTTGTATGTATTTTTCTGTAAATTAAAGACAGGTATATGATAAGCTAGTTTCAATGAGAAAATAAAGCGTTTATCTCTGTTATTTCATATTTTGATCACTTATATTTAGTGTATCACCCATCTCAAAATGTTAATACTAAATGCCAAATTTATAGAAATTAATATATTGAGCAGTGAGCTGCCTACGGGGTTCTATTTCATAACATGGATTCATAGCTGCCATTGCATATATAGATAGTATTAAAATAAAATGATTCTAGAATTTAGTCTAAAAATGTTAGGATAGCAAAAACATAAATATCACAGGTGTCAAGAGCAATCATCCATTTATGGTATGTCTAATACATTTTAGATATTATAAATAGACCTACCTACGCTGTATAAATATTAAAACTTTCATTATGATGTATGACGAAACGCTTAAACTAAGAAATATTCGTCATTTATCATAGGTACAGTCGCTAGCAAAATAGTCCAAATTACCAGCAGGATCACAATCACATATGTATTTTAGTAATGTGAGATGGTAAAACAAACTGTTGTTGCGTTTACCACGTTAGGAGTTAGGGCTGTCATTCCACCATATAATTTGAAGAATAAAATCCAATTAAGGGTGCAATGTAATACTAAAACATTTGACTCATACTGAAAGAAGGACACTTATGGTAACGACTGTACGTGTAAGGCCTTCGCATAGCAATTAGATACAACGCGGGTTTGATTAAAAAGTAAAGCATTTAAATAACAACAGACACACATTTATTATCACTAACATCAATGTGACAATAAAAAAAACAAAGTTGGAGAATAGCGCATATGCAATACAATACTCATTAATATAAACCTAATAAAAAATATCTTACTTTCTTCTTTCTGAGAATCGTTTCCCCAATAATCTCAACAAATTTGATTTAAAAATGTGTCGTAATGTATTTGAAAGTTCCACTTTGAATCGAGCCGGTGTTGCGCTATATGGTTTGCGAAGGCCTATTAAAATGGCAAGTTTGAGTTGAATCCACGTAATGAGCGAACTTGCGCTGAGCGAGCGAGCGGACGCTCACTTCGCTCACGTGTTGGGCTGGAGACCCTTCGGCTTGATCATCATCGACGCTCGCTTCAATGTGTAATCCCAACCTCTCCAACGGAACCATACGATACCTAGAAAGAACATTTATTAAATATAACAGAGAACTATTCAACACGAAAGAAAATTATTTACTATCGTATATGGCACAACTTTTTCGAATAGTTACTTTTGCATTATTTAATACTACCAGTCATATTCGTAAATAACCTTCATGATGATGAAGAATAGTTTAATATAGCTACCTAATTGTTTATTTCAACTATGGTTCATTTATTCATAATTATCCTATTATGTAAACAATCTTCACAGTACTTTTTGTTGAATTTTGTTGAAAATTAATCAAATATTAGTTCAAACCTAAACATTCTAAAGTAAAACATTTATTAACCACAAAAGTAATTTCTTAAAAAGTCTATTTTAATTTATATTGTTGTAAAGTCATAAAAAGACATGGTAAGATTGTTTACATAATAGTACAATTATAAATAAATGGACTTTAGATAAGTTAGCACAATTACGAGCTACTGGACAAAATTTGATGCGGTTTTAACCGTTGTATTGCTGAACTTAAAATCTAGCGTAGGTCTAATATACGCAGCTTAGAACCAGAAAAACTCGTATCGCGTGAAATTAATTTAACGATAATTTTCATAGGAACATTTCGAAAGTACTTTCATATAGAAATTAGATATGGTGAAAAAATTCCATGCGAGCAGGACTTGAACCCGCGACCAGGTCTTTATACGACCTTGCTCTTCCAACTGAGCTATCGCATTTTAATCCAGGGGTCTAAAAAAGCCACTTTGACAATTCAGAATATGATCCATTTCCCATTTCCTAAATATTTGAAAATGAATAATAATAATAATAAAAAGGCGTCGGGATGTGACGACCCCATCGCCCGCTGGTTCTCCAGTGCAATCAGTCAACGCAGGGGCAGCTTGTGGCGAGCTGTTGGTGAGCGGCGTCACCACGGACTCGATCTCCAGGGGGACCACACACACACGCACCTTTACACACACATACACACAGTGACACACCCCCGCCTCTGGCTTGCCTTAGCCGGCCGGCTCAGAGTGGAGTAGCAAGAGCGGAACACTCGCTCCAGGGTGGAAGTGTATTGCACGTAATGGCGTAATAACGGGGAAACCCGCTCTCGGGGCTCACCCCCGTGAAGGTGAAACCGGAGCCGCACCTCTCGACACCCTTAGCTGCTCACATTGTGTTGCGCCCTGGCCGCCAACTGGTGGCTTAATTAGGGAGGCCCACAGGCTGTACAGCCAAAGAGCAGCAAGTCACCATCTGCCTAAATTAAATTGTTGTGAGAGATTTAAAGGTAGATGTCCGTATCTCACTCCATAACCCAGCAATCCGGTCCACTAGCATCCCATCCACATAACCCAAACCTTGTTAATCCCTACCTGGCAATAGTTCGGCAGCTGTGGAGGACTGTCCGTTAGTATATCCCTATGGTACACTAAGGGACAGATCTCCGCAGATGCAGCCATCTCACTTTTTGATTAAAAAGGTACTAAAGGCCTCTTCATGTTGGCTTTGGCCCCATGAACGCCTTAAAGGACCGGGTCCCAATGGACCCGTGGCTCTGAAAAGCGTACCAACATAATAATAATAACACGGCCGACACCCACACGACCTAGAACAACCGCATATTAACGCTTCTGCCTCCAACAAATGGCTTTCAATTGGGACTTTGTTCCCGGAAACTGAAGGCTTCATGATTGCAATTCAGGATCAAATTATTAACACCAGAAACTATAGAAAACATATAATCAAGGACTCAACTGCTACAGACGACCGATGCCGTAAGTGTCATACCCATCCTGAAACTATACAGCATATCACCGGAGCATGCCCTAACCTCGCACAAACAGACTACACCCATAGACATAACCAAATAGCAAACATTGTTCACCAAACACTTGGAAATAAACACAAACTAATATCTGATACGGCCACCCCATACTATAACTATACACCCAAACCAATTTTAGAAAATGACACACACAAAATGTATTATGACCGAGCTATACTTACTGACCGCACGATTCATTATAACCGCCCAGATATAACCCTCCAAGACAAAATAAATAAAATTACTTACCTTATTGATATTGCTGTACCCAATACCCACAACCTGCAAAAAACTATAACCGAAAAAATTCATAAATACATTGATTTGCAGGATGAAGTCACCAGAATCTGGAAGCAGAATAAAGTATACGTCGTTCCAATTGTTCTATCAACTACCGGAGTCATCCCTAGACATTTATTCCATAGCCTTCAACTTCTTGATCTGAGACCTTCTGCTTATATACCAATGCAAAAAGCCGCCATCTTAAACACATGTCGTATTGTCAGAAAGTTCCTCCAAATTGACGAAAACGGACAGACTGACTTAGGACTGTAAAAAAGAACATATCATTTACTTGGCTTACGCCCGTAAATGTTATGATATTACCAGCATACAGCTGAGAATAAAAAACATATATAAAAAAATAATAATAATAATATTCTTTATTTGCATAAAACATAGTTAAGAAGGTCTTATGGGTATTCGTATAAGGTGCATTTTCAAATATGAAAATGGGGAAATGGATCATATTCTGAATTGTCAAAGTGGCCTTTTTAAACCCCCTGCACATCGAAATCTTCACCATATCCGATTTTTATTGAAACGCATTAGGCATGCATCAGAGATGCTCAAACATCTAAAAATAAACATTTCGAAAGTGTTAGTATAATTAGGATACACTGGTATCTTCTTCTTCTCTCAGCCGAAAGACGTCCACTGCTGGACAAAGGCCTCCCGAAGGATTTCCACAACACACTGGTATATACCCCTATATACCAGTGTGTTGTGGAAATCCTTGGGGAAATCCCTCCAATTAAAGTATTCGTGACTCACCCTGCCTCGCGGTGAGGTCCTGAGGGTCGTGGAGGTAGAGGCCGTTGAGGCCGCGGCCACACGACTTCCACCACCACCCCCCTTCAGCATGGACGCGCAATTCAGCGACGACCTGTCGTTATCCCTGACAATCTGACAATGCAGAAAATACATTAGACTAAATATAATAAAGAATTTTTATCTGTCTTACTGTCTGTATGTTTGTACGCGCATTACGCATAAACTACTAGACCAAATTCGATGCGATTTTCACTGTTGTATTGTTGAAAGTCTAACTCAAAATCTGGCGTAGGTTTCACCTTGAAACGCCGCTAAGAACCTGAGATAAAAACAATAGTAAATTACGCGCAGACGAAGTCGCGGGCACAGGCTAGTAACTAATATATGTATACGTCGAAGCGCTCGATGCAACGACAGAGCGGGCTACACAATGACGGTCATTCCATTCGGTGATATCCCGGTGTACGGACCAGTGTCTAGTTAGTTAGGCACACAGTGGAGCATTATGATACTGGATATGGTGCACAGGTGCGTGCGTGAGTGGTGCACGTACCCTAACTGTGGATATTTAATAGTAGCGTCCGGAAAACACTACACTTTTCAGGAACTGCGTCTTATGCTTGAGTGAAAAGAAAAATACACTTATACCCACCTGTGTAATCTAGAGCGCCTCTGTATAAATTAGCAGAGGCGCGCTAGCGATGGTGCGCACAGGTGGGACAACCACAAAAAAAAACCAATTAAACGGATATTAAAAGTAGCCATTGAGCCACAAACTAGACACTACCATGCCAAGATCCTGATTTCTTCTATTCAAGTTATTTTTGCACTAGCTTTTGTCCGCTGCTTCGTCTGACTAATTTTCGTTTATATAAAAAATACTTTTTGTGTTCCAAGTTGCAACATACCGTACCAATAGACACGCTACAGTTATAATACATCAATGTGAAGATAAAGCAAAGAATATTAAGTGTAATAGTGATTACATTACCTGTTATAAGTGGAGAATGGGCTGTTGTTCGAGCCATACCAGGGGTCATTGAGCGAGTCGCCGGCGTTGCCTTCGTAGCCGTCGATCTCGAGCTTATAGTACTCCGCTTTGCGCATACCTGTCATAGCAATAAAAACATAAAGAACAGTTACAGTTAATTTCTAAACTATATTATATTGTACATACATGGACGATCTGATCTGTAGGGGAGAACTGGTGCCTGAAGTATAACTAACCAGAAAAATATCTATATCTCACAATCACAATACATGTACATGATAGAATAAAATATCTCCTATATTTTGTTGTGTATAATATTTTGTGTTTGGATTATGAAATAAATGTAGACAGAATTACACACACACAGTTCTGTTGAATTGTTTAATAAAAAGGGTGTGTAATTTAGGTGACGCTTCAAAAAAACCTTACCTTTTATTACCATCGAAGTCCTCCAGTTCAACCCTCAACATATAGTCGTCATTGTTGGTCAACATATAGATATTTTCATTGCCCAGCCAGAATTCCTTGCTCGGATCGCCAAAACCGTTCTTGTAGTCGCTCCAATCCCGGTTGAAATTTTCTGCGGGAATGCCGAAGTCGTCTCTTCTATGTATAACCTAAATTAAATAAAAAAACTCGAATATTAGCATATCCTCATATAACAATATCTTAATAAATAGGCATCATTTTCATAATTTCTTGTCATTTGTTTATTACACAACTGCCCAAATATCTTTGGGCAGTTGTTATCGTTTACTCAGTATCACTTCAATCAGATGCTATTATATTTATTAAGTAATACAATGTAATTTAAATTACCTATGGGTAATGTAAATCACAATAATACAGAAACATGTTGAAAACTTACAGTCCAACCTCCATCAGCTATGTTCTGCTCACAGTAAACTTTTAAGAACCAATATGTAGTCCCTCTGATTTGTAGATAATAGACACCAGATTCCCTCATGCCAGCATTGAGGAGATCCACACAACTGTAACCCTGGAAAACAATAGAAGCAGTTCGTCATTGTTGTCTGGTCCAAAACACCGACTCATGTGATGCAATCGCTAATTCGCGCATGCTGGATATACTATCGCACATGTATGAAACACAAATAGAAGATATTTATATGCATAGACATGTGATATAATTTTATTACGTATATAACATCAACAACAATACTACCAATCAGCTTTAACAGCTATCACTATATCATGATCTATAGTCGCTATAGATCATGATACCAGTGCATCGCTATCGCGGGCCAAGCACGCAAACCAATGCACTAAGGAGCTTCTCTTTATTCCTCTTATATTATACAGGTACCATGACATCTATGAGTCAGATTGGTATGCAAACTCATGTGGCACGCACAAGTAAGAGTAGTGCCACTGAAATAGGAGAGGTTCTATGTATGGAGTGTAGAACCTAATAAAGAAATACTCTGTAAAATCTTTATTGCACTTGTAAAATCTCTATTTATAGACAGGATTTTTCGCTACAAACTTTTTTGAAATAATAAATTGCTCATAGGTAGCACCATTGTAAAAAAACTGTTTGTTTAAATAGGGCCAACATGCAAAATTTAGACCTAGGCCAAAATTTGTGTAAGTGAAATAAAGATTTATCCTCCTGATGTCCTCAACAAAAAAATTAACATTAGGTACTTTCAAAACAAAAAGTCGTCAGTGGATCAGGCTTCTCCCCTGCTAACATAAAAAAGTCAGGGTTTTTAAAAAGTTTTCAATTTTTTTAAAACCCCTGCTTCAAACTAACAAATCTGGGGAAATCCAGGTGTATACTATCTCACCATAAATTTGTTGATAGAAACATCGATAAAATATTACAAAGTAATAGAATCCACTATATTAACCAGGGAACAGACAAAAAATCTATTGATATACAAGCTGCACTCTGCACCCATGGGAATTTCGGGAAAAAATAAGGTTTTCAGTTTTTTTCTACCTAAGTATCACATTGCATCAAAACCTGTCCAGTAGATTTTGTTACAAACATAATCCAGACAATTTATTCCAACATATAAACATAACTTCCACTTACCAATAAACCTGTAAAGTAAAAGAAAATGTTTTTAATTCAATATTTATGGGACATCTTCCTCCTCATCTTCAAAGACAGAGTAATAAGTCGGTTCAATGAAGTTGTGCACAAATTTCACCACAATTACTTTCCTTGGCATTCCAATTAAAACAGTGTGACCAATATCTGTTTCTATGACATCAACCTGCAATATTGGACAACGAGAAGACAATAGAACATCATCCTTTTCAAAAAAGTTGTATCTTTTCATTGGCTCAGTGTTGCCAAGATCCAATCTTTCAGAAGAAAATGGAGCATAGTAAATGTGTAGGATTCCCCAACAGGTTCCTAAGAAAAATATATCCCCATACTTAAATACTGTCACAATATCTCTCAGACGTACTGTGCGTGTCGTCTGAAAATAGGTTTGCCAGCAAAAAGGGTCATAGGTATATATTGTGTTTTTGAAGCTGATGCAAGGGAGCTTGGGTCATGGCTAATAGTAGTGATGTGCACCAGTTTATTATCTACAAGGGTGAAGATATCATGATGCTCTGTTAGTATATGAAGACGTTCTTTGAACCCAAGTGACAAGACTTTCTGTCTTAACCTGATAATAAATTTACTTTCCAAATTTTCTATATCTGCGTTGGTGGTGTAAATTTCATCAGAAAGGGTGATGTAGTAGACAGTCTTATTTACCAATACAAATTTCACAACACGGTCAAATGTAACGTGTGGCTCCATTTTTGGATTATCAATGCATTTCCTCACAAGATATAGGTGTTGGAAATAGTCAAGAAGAGCAATAAAATAGTTATTCTCATTATAAGTCGAGTAATCTCCATAGATCAGTTCACGATCCCTGACTCGGTGAAAAGTCTCAGTGTAATAGTACACTATTGATCCTCGCTTATGGACGCCGATAGTACCATCGCCTAGGATCCTGAAGCTTCTTATTTGCTCATTCACTTTTGTGGCTACAGAAAATTCTTCCCGAATTTCCGTTGCCTTTGCAAGCTGCGGCCAGACCGATAGGGACCGGTATAATTGGAACGAATGGAGGTTGACTTTTTGCTTTGTACCTGGCTGCATTATATATGTCGCAAAAGTCTCGTTTGCAATGATCGCGCCATAAGTATTCATCAAAAGATAATTGATCAACAATCGCTTTCCATCTGGCACATACTTCTCCACATTTTATAAGGTCTTTAGCAGGTAAATTACAAAAAATGGTTGTAATTAACTCAGTGGGCAAAGAACTTATGTAGCTCGGATTTTCTTCGGTATCCATCTGGTTATCCAATTTAATCGAATTTGAAATAAAAGTCACAGGTTTTATCAAAAAGACATCACACTGTTGTAAGCACAAAAAGGAAGAGCACTATAAACAATTTTCCAGGTGCATTCGAGATACCTAGGTAGGTATAATAAATCAATACTGTCGATGCTGAGCAGTAAAATCCTGGGCGGACGGAAGGGGGGAAGGAACACAACACAATTTATGTAGGTCGTAGGTAGGTGTACCTATAAATCTAGGCTATTTCCATATTATAAAGGTATTTTCATGCACACAGATGCACTCAAACCAAATCTGAGAGAGAACCAAACCAAACCGAAGTTGTGTTCATGTCATGTCCTTGTTCACAAACAAATGACATTCGTGACGTTGACAGTTGAATGTGTCTGGCTCTCAGCGGCCCGATTCTCACGTAGGTAGTAGAAAAAGTTTACGTTCCTACGTAAAAAATTCGAAACTCATTTTTTCTAGTTTTGGGGCGATTAACACCACATTAAATTGGCACCACAGTGTGAAAGGCATAAGGGCAGTTTTGAGTCGTACGATTGCAACCACGTCTTATTCTAGTGTTTTAACCGACAAAGACACCAATCATGATATAGCCGATTGGAACCACTAGAATGCGATGTGGTTCCAAGAGACCTTATGAAATTCACAACGTGGTACCAAATCGTCGTCGTCGTGGTGTCAATCGCCCCAAAAAAGAGATTTTCGTTTATTTACAAAGTGATTTTTTTCTGCTATCTCAGAATCGGGCCCCAGGTCTGGCTCATGGAAATAATAAAATCATAGGCGTATTTTCTCTCTCCTATTTACATACTTCCTACTGGCTGGGTGGGTCCAAAGAGTATATAATCACTACGTTTTAGGTGGGTCAAAGGGCTGGATGTGGATGGTATTCCACCCGTGATCGACAGAGTACCTTTTATTATACCCGAGATCTCAGAGAATATCGATTATCAATGAAAGTTGCATGGATAAGTGGAAAGCGACCCTAGTCATGGAAAAAAATAAAGCGTGGCCAAACCTGAAACTAATGCCGTCATCTTGCTCACACCAATTTAATTTTAAAAAAATATATATTTCTGTGAAATAAGTAAGTAGGGCTGCTATATCTTTTATTGACCACGCTACTGGTATTACTGCTAGGTGTCTGTGTTTTGAACTGGATCCTGAATGGAATGAAACCAATGGGTTTCACTCCATTCAGGATCAGTTCAATAAAAGTTTCAGCATAATGTAAAACGCAATGGCTTTCGTAAGATTACACGTAATCACATTTATGTCACCCACATACGGGCTTCCGCGATCAGATCGCAAAAACGAGTAAGTAGTACCCAACCAAGTTCCCATCGAACAATTACATGCAAGAGATTACAGCCGTCTTTATCACGAGTGTATAATTTCTGCCGTTATGTCGAAGTGATGCAACTTTTTTCGATATAATTTACTTATGTAGTATATACGAGTAGTTAAATAATTTTTCATTCCTCATACTCCGAAAGAAGTGTATATTTGATCGTAGTATTGGGTTGAAAATGCTTCTTCCCTCACCTTTGCACCCTAGGGAGGGAATGGAACCCTAGGGGAGAAAAAAAATCTATGGAATTATTTTTTTTCTCTATGTCTATGGCTAAGTTTCTAGATACAGAATATTCTAGGTTCTATACAGAAAAAATACCGAGTTTGAAAAAAAAAATCAAAAGAACTTTGATGAAAAATGTTTTTTTTTTGTCTATGTCTTTGGATACTACACGTATTAAGGTAGAGACAAACTTAGCCCACGTACACCACACACGCTACGCGACGCGACGCGACGTGGGAGAGTTGGTGTGCACACTACACCCACGTAAACTACGCATAATGGCGTCACACTCGTTGTTCGTCTACCATTTTTACACGGTTGACCAAAAAGGAGTGTTATGTTTTCAGGTTTCATGTATGTATGAGGTATTTTTAGAATGCCTTGAATTCCTCCAAGTGACATAGGTTATGATAAAATTTGATCAATCTTATCGAGTGGGAAACCAAAATGAAAGGCTGTAAAAGGCGACTTCAAAAATTAATATAACTCATATGTTTTATGTGGGTGCCCTTTGTTTCGTTTAAAATTTTTGTCTCTAATTTCACTTCGCCGAACCTTATTGGCCTAAACTTGTTATGCACAATTATAGTCTCGCCTAATTTATGTTTTTACACAATAATAATTTAGCCTAATAATTATTAGATGCAAGTTTTGAGTATCTATTATTAGATGTTCTAAAATCGTTCGACTTTTAATCTTTTACACGTAACGATATCCTCGTATAAATTTGTTTGAGACAATTATTACTTACTATAATAATCACTTCTTATAATTATAACTAATTGAATTATTATATTAGTAAATTTAATTATTAATATTAGTATCTTCTCACCGGCATGGGTACTGTGACATGTCTATCACAGCAGTGCCGGAGATAAGGACAGTCCAGTCTGTCGTCAATCATTTTCGGAATGATGTTAGTAATGCACTACTAATAATTATTCCTAAAAATCTTCATAAGTCACAGATCCGACTTAGAGCACCCCGACTCCACGTGGCTCAAGTTTGCCCTATACTAGAGTGTTATTCCTTCGCGCGGAACCAGAAGCTCGCGAAGGAGGTCCTGAGAGAAATGAGGGCATGAGGCCGAAGCGCAGCGAGGGGGGTAGGTGGCGAGCGAAGCGAGCCGGCGACCTCTTGAGCGTAGCAAGGTCGAGTGCACGAATGAATCAAGGGCCGACGGAGTGAGTCTTCTGGTGGAGCCACCCAGAAATACTTGCATGCTGCATGCTTGCTTGCTTGCTGCATGATTGCTTGCATGATGCATGCTTGCTTGCATGCTGCATGCTTGCTGCATGCTTGCTGCATGCTTGCTTGCATGCTGCATGCATGCTTGCTTGCATGCTGCAGGCATTCTTGCATGCGACATGCTTGCTTGCATGCTGCACGTTTTAGTTCACACGCCTAATATAACTTTCTTTTACTTCTCGACATTTTTTAAACACAAATCCATTAATGTTTAATTTTAATCCCACCTATTAGATTTAAATACTTTGTAATAATTATCAGAAATTATTATAACAGAAATAATTAGGTGTAACACTTTTGTGCTTAATTGCTTTGTACGAAATATTAATTAGTATTTGTGAATATTAGAAATAATCAATTATTAGGCCTAATGACTTATTTGGGAAGTAAATATACAGCGATAAAAATTTAGGGGAATCAAAAATAGGCTAAACTAAATTAGAATTTATAAAAATGTACGAAAAAATGTTGTACTAAAAGTTTGGGCACCAAACCACATTAGAAGTACAAAAAATTTGGGGAAACAATAGAGACCCGTTTTATGAACTTTTTGTTGTATAAGTTGTCTGTGGTGTTTTAATTGTTTTAATAATTTAAATAATTAGCTTGTTTTTGTACACATCCCAACGCAACAAACATCAATTCATGACTGATGCGCTGCGAACGTAAGTTCCTAGAAACACACTGGGACTACGCGTGTGATGGCATATGATTATCCCCTCCACCTTCCCACGCCGATCTGGATGACAGATTTACGTTGCGTGTGTAGCGTCGCGTATGATAAGTATGTTTCTAATTCAACTGTTTCCATACAAAATCAAGAGTCCAGATTTCATAATGCGTAGCGTGCGTTGCGTACGTGGGCCTAGTATGTTTCTACCTTTAGCCAATAATGGTAGCATTGAAAAAAAAATCATTATTTATAAAAGAAAAATTTTGCTGTATTGTAACGCTTTATTTTCTTCGATTTTATCATTTTTTTTTTAAATATGTAAATTAAAAATATTAATTATACTAAATTATGATATATTAAATTATGATTATTAATTGTAATAAATGAATAAGGTATGCTATTGATGTCATCCGACCCTAGTAAAGCATAATCTACTATTTATTCCCTCTACTCATTTATTTCGCGCACACTTCTTGTCAGGTCTGCTCCTGACCCATGGACATGGACCCATGGACCAAAACATTTGTTTGAATAAATACAACTATAATATCTCTAAGATTTCGTAGAAATGCAGCTCCCGTTACCGACTCACGTTTTACCTGCAACAAATGTGGTAAAAAATGCCGTGCCGCTATAGGTTTATTTAACCATGAGCGAAGATACGACAAATTCACCAACTAAAAGAATTGAAGGAAAATTTTGACTACAGCCGCTGCAAGAATTATCTGTAAAAGATGTGCTGGCCAAACATTTTTCATCTAAGTTCTTTTGAATTTTTTTTCACATTCGGTATTTTTTTTCTGTGCATATAAAAAAAAATAATTCCATAGATTTTTTTTCTAAATTTATGACAGTAGCCGATTTAAAGGAATTTATTATGTTCTGTTTTTAAAATTCATTCCCTCCCTAGGGTGCAAATGAATTTGTATGAAACGTACTCTCCCGCGTGAGGGAAGAAGCATTTTCAACCCAATACTACGATATATACACTTCTTTCCGAGTATGAGAAACGAAAAATATATTATGACAAATATAAACTATATAAATAGTTGAACAAATAATAAGTTCACATATAGGAGACCAAGGAATACAGATAAAGTAATAAGTGGAGAAGAGGCAAATAGGTACTATAATCTATAATAGTAAGTTGTACAACATAGACGAGTTACTGTCATTAAAATGACTAATGACTGATTAGGGTGTCTACATCGAACTTCTGCAGAAACGAAAGATCTAATAGGAAACTTACTACGATATCTGTAACATTTCTCTATTCTGTAATCATGTCGACATATTTGGGTCATTTTTAAGTAATCTTTTTATTATCACTGTGCAATTTAATGTTATTTCAAATGTGAATTATTTTACGAGCATACCTAATCACGTAGAGATTATCATTTCAGCTAAATGCATACTTTCGATGCATATTTCTGGAATAATAGCACATTTATTTTTTCATTTTATTATTGTCAGGTTTTTATCAGGAGTTCAGGACATTTAGTAACTATACATATACATAATGTAATTCAATTCAATGTAAATGTGCTTGAACGAGACAGGTTTGTAGATAAATATGTTATTTTAGGTTTATGTTATGTTTGATATATGTTATTTTAGGGCAATTAGAATTGCTTGACAAGGCTAAGGAATTACAATATATTTTAACGACTAAATGGTTACATAAGTAAGTAATTTAAGTACCTATTTGCTATAATAAAAGATAATTTGATTTACCATAGAGGGAAATACTTCAGAGCAGAGCAGCCAGCGGCAAAAGATAATAAATTATACAGAAGGATTCAGGTTATATCACAGTCAGGTTGTTATAACGATTTTGGGATCGCAACGACAACGACAGGTGTGCTATAATGAGTAATATGCTTTATATAACTTTGACTCACTTTCACGTCTTTATAGTTGGCGACGATCTCCGAGGCGAAAGTGTTATTGCCGATGATAGGTTTGTTCTTGACGCTGGGGAAGATGATGCCTCCCTTGCGGCTGGCGGGGCGCGGGCTGGTCGCTGCGCCGGCGCCGCCGCTCGGGGTCACTGTTACTGTGGCGCTCGAGCTCGACCCGCTCGGACTGCGTGCGACACAACCATTAGTCTCCTTACACACCTACATCTTATCAACTAAAACACATCGTAACATCATGGCAATCGCACAGTCGCTATAGCAACAACGCTTGCAAATATCAATCGCTAACGCAGAATTCATAAAGAAAGATGTCACCTGTTGCTGAATGTCGACGAGGGCGGGATGGTGGTAGCCGCGGCGGTGCTCGTGCTAGGTTGTGTAGACGGCTCGTCCACGCGATACCGGTTCGGCGCGTACTCTACCAGTCTATCAATCGTGGGGTCTAATAATAATTCCGCCGGAACTGGGCGCTGAGCTAATGTCGCCACGTCGTCTTCTTGCTTCTTCAGCCTCTTCTCTACCATATCGAGATTTTCTATGATCAGGTTTGTCTTTAATCTTAAGTCGTTGTGAATCTGTCCGATGGCGCGTTCTTGGCGTTGTGTTTGTGTAAGCAACTCATCGGACTTGGGCACTAAATCATCCACAGAACTCTTTGTACCCACTACTACGTCCCAGACCTCATCCATTTTCTCGGAGACGCTCATCATCGGGATAATTTTATTTACCAATGTGTCAATTTTGCTGGCCTTTGAAAGTGGTGCTTGTGTACTCGTAGTCGTCCTGTTCTTGAAGATAGTGTTGACATTGATGGATGCAGATTCCGGCTCTACTATCGCAGCGTGAACATCTGCCATCATGTAAAGTACTTTTCCCAGGTTTTCGGAAACCAAATTAATGTGAAACTGCAGTTTACGATCAACAGTTGACATTGATGTTCGTAACTGATCCACTTCTTTCGTAATTTCGTTTATCACTTCTGAGTTTAAACCTTTCGCTATCTCTATCACATTTAAATTGATAGGTTTCTTTTCACTCGCCTCTGCATTGATATCATCTATCGGTAAGAAGTTATTATCTATTTGATTTTTAAGTCCTACTAATTTCGAATCAATGTCAGATACTTTTTGGTCGAGTGATTCTAATTTCATGTCGAGTAATTGTGAATTATTTATGCTTAATCTTTTTTCTTTCTGCCTTCTGGTTGTGTGTTCCGTATAACTTTCTTCGTCGTCACTGAGATGACTGAAAAGTTTGAAGTCGAGATTACCGAGCTTTGAAATAATTGCATCTGTTTTATGAATATTGTCATTGACTCTTGAATCCAGAGCCTCTACTCTCCTCATTAGATGCTCTACTGCTTTGTCCAAGTTTTCTATTCTTTGAAGTTTTGTTTCCAATGTGCTGACTATAACTTCAAACACGTTGAATATGTACTGCTCCCTGTAACAAATGAAAATATATTTTTAGTTTATTTTTAAAAATAATTACACTGTCGCATTTGTCAAATAAATATCCTTTAATTTACGTAAAATAAAACGCGATTGATATAAATACTTAGCACACGAACTAAATCCCATTAATTAGCTATTGACATTGATGCATACAAGGTACTTGTAGTAGTTCGCTGGCATGTTTCTTGTTATGCAATAAAGCGATAGAAACCAAATACGTGTGGCTCGCGTACGTGCCTTCGATGTCGCGAGAAACACACCACAGGTAGGTAGGTAAACATCATACAAATATCATCATTATCAATAACATATATTATTAGATATGTTTAAGTCACACACACAGACAGATTAAAGTGTTAGTTCGCTTTTACAAAGAATGACTTGACGAAGCTTCAACTTTCAACCTTGTAGGTAAATTGTTTCTTCTATTGGTGAAAACATTATAAAAATATATGTATTTAGTGTAGTGATTGAGTGAAGGCTTTTATAAAAATAGAACCTATGCTTGTGATCTTAAAAGAATAGGTACTTTATCGTATATACGATTCGTATATGTCTTACCAGGTAATGCAGAAAATAAATGGAGAGCATGCTATTATTGTGGGAACAAAAGAAAAAAATTGCTGCACAAAATTTTTTTTTTTTTAGCCTATCTATAAAAAATCAGGGTTAGCAATATTTTGACATTTTATTTTAAACTAGCTGTTGCTCGCGGGTTCGCCCGCGTGAGTTTCACTTAGTTAAAAAATCTTTTTGTGTTCCAAGCTGTGGTAACCTAAATTCCAGTAAGTACACAAAATTTCAGCCATTTGGTTATCCCGTGGCCCGCGGGAATATATTAAGTACTCGTAGTACAGTCGCATATTTCTTTCAATAAACGATCTTCGTCTGCTCGTTATCTACAATTTCCCGTGTACCACCACTCCCACCCCGAGTCCCTCTTTGTCCTATTCTGTGTCCTGTTTATTTATACGTCAGTAGAAAATGCTCATCAGGTTGAAGGACTTTTGCTAAGGCCCCATTTCCATTTATTTTATAGAGCAGCTGGTCTCTTGGAGTTCTTCATCAGATGTTCCATAATTTTCAATTTTTATACGTCAACAGAAAATGCTCATCAGGTTGAACGACTTTTGCTAAGGCGCCATTTCCATATATGTTCTGTTAAGGTTCTTCATTAGGTGTTCCAGTTTTAAAAATCAATTATAGCCTATATGTTGCCCAGGCTTAATAGCTCCAGTAGTTTTTGCGTGAAACGCGAACATACATATAAACAGACAGACAGACAAAAAAATCCAAAAAAAAAATCACCACTTTGTTCGGTTTTTCGCTTATATTTTCTTTTAAGTGCATTTTCGCTAGAAAAGTGTTCTACACAATGTTGTAGAAAATTTAATTTGCCGTTATTTACATTTCATATATTGTTTCTAGGACTGACAGTTTCCGAGAAAAAAAAATCCTTTGCTTTAAAAAAATCTCATTTTTCAAACATTCGTCAATCTTTTTTAATTTAGAACGATGTAATCCGGTCATGCTAATTGGAAGAAGGCATGCTAATTGGCAGTGTGTAGCCAGTTCTTGCCCGCTATCCTCTTGATGTCGTCTATCCACCGCATCTGGGGTCTTCCGACTGGTCTTTTATGTCCCCATGGTCTCCACTCCAGCATGGCCTTGCCCCATGAGTCCGATTTCCGGGCTATATGACCTGCCCATTGCCACTTTAATTTGGCCACTCGCTTTACTATATCTGAGACTCTACTTTGTTTCCTTAACCACTTATTAGTTTTTCGATCCCGTAGCGTTATCCCTACCAGCTTCCGTTCCATTGCCCTTTGGGTAACTATAAGCTTCTGAAGGATTTCCTTGGTTGTCACCCAAGTTTCGGCTCCATACGTAAGAACTGGCAGGATGCACTGGTTGAATATTCGTGCTTTTTGACAGGTGGTAAGGTTCATTCTGAAAGCAAAGTCCAGTTTTGTAAAGGCAGCCCAGCCTAAACGTATTCTCCTGCTTATTTCTGTTCCCTGGTTTTCCTTTCCTACTTTAATTTCTTGACCTAGGTAGACGTATTTGGTAACTTTTTCCAGTGGTGATCCCCCCACTGTGATCGTCGCTGTGCTTAAATTGTCAAGCTAATTGGAAGAGGTTGAAGGAGGCCTACACCGGAATGGTCGAGGAAGGCTTGAGATGATGATGATGATGAATCCAGTCATGACTTATTCTAGGAGAAAAAGTAGCAGAACAAACATCGTAGGGAATTTAATTACCTGCAAAACGCAATTGCATATTTCTTAACCAACCCTGCAAGGTGGAGAGTAAAACTAAATGATAAAACAACGGAAATTGTTTTTTGCTATAATATTTTACTTTTTACTAACTGAACCTCGCTCCCATGGAAATTTCGGGATGCTAGTCCTGATATTTTTTCTACTAGTATACCAAATTTAATCGAAATCCGTCTAGTAGATTTTGTGTGATTAAGCAACAAATATCACATCCAAACTTTCCCATTTATAGTGTGATTCATTGCAGGTGAGTAATCGGTACCTGATCGGGACACTGTAAAAGTGTCTGTGGACATTATCAAGTACAGATATTAGATAATATTTGCTTCATCAGCAATAAAAACTGGGAAAGAAACCCGATTTTAAAATGAAACATTTTGGATGTGATATTTCTTGCTCAATAACAAAAAATCTACTGGACGGATTTCGATAAAATTTGGTATGCTAGTAGAAAAATATCAGGGCTAGCACATAAGGTACTTTTTATCCCAATATTCCTATGGGAGTAAAACCCACGGGTGCAGCTAGTAGACAATAAAATATGATAGCAAAAACGTAATATTTTAACTTTTACTTTTACTCCCTACTCCGTAGGGTTGGTTAAAAAAAATTACATGTGTTTTGTAGGTAATTAAATTTCCTTTAAATTTTACTCCAATATATATTTTCCTAGAGTAGGCCATAAATGAATTACAGCGCTCTGAAGTAAAGTTTGACAAATTTCCAAATGCGATCAAAAATGCGATTTTTTTAAAGTGCACATCTCCATAACTATTAGTCCTAGAAACAAAATATAAAATGTACATTATAGGAAATTTAATTTTACAACATTGTGTAGAACTCTAATGTAGCTAAAATGCATCTAAACGAAGGTGAGAGCGCAAATCTGAATAAAGTGGCAATTTTTTTTTGTTTTTTCTACATATGGCGGGCGTGGAAGGGGGGAAAAATTGTGCCTCTTGCATTTTAAACACTTAATAACCATCCTAAATAACATATCAAAAATTCAGAACTATTGAACCATTTGTAAGTAAACCCTACCCTTAGCTCTATTTTGGTCTTTATTCAATGAACTATGGACGGATTTGTATTAAATTTGGTATACTAGTAGAAAAATACCAGAAATAGTACATAGGTTACTTTATATCCTGAAATTCCCACGGGAGCGAAGACCCGAGGCGCAGTTAGCAGAAAATAAAATATTATAACAAAAAAAGCAATATTCCGTAGTATTAATATTGAGTTTTACTCCCCATTCTGCAGGGTTGGTTAAGAAAAATGCAAATGCGTACTTTGAATGCACAAGTAGTTTCATATCTAAACTTAATTAATTACTCTTCTTATTACGAGTGCCTATATTTATGTAAACCACTCCACAACCTCTAACCTTTCAACCAATAAACTTGTGTATAAAGCCACGTTCAAACTTCCCCTAGTGCTCACTCTGTCAATTCTTGTGACAACATCATGAAACAGGACTACTGAGTTCCGAAATTTTCGAAGAAACAGTGGAAAGTTTCTTGGAAATGTCACGGAAATATTTTTAAGAACGGGAAACTTTTCTAAAAACCCGAGAAATCTGAGAATTATCGAAATTAACGAAAATTATCAAGGGAAAAAATGTTCGGGAACAGGAAATTTCTAGTATCTACCGATATCTATTACGAGTCTTGTATTATAAGTTACTTTCATTGTGAAGCTAAAATAATACTGTTTTAAAATATTTTTAATTATCGGGTATGTATTTTAATTGTTTCAGAAGTAATTTTAAATTTATAGTGTAGTGTGTGTTTCCCGTGGGGAAATTCACGCAAGCGATGCCATGGGCAAAAGATAGTATGTAATAATTATTAAAAGAAAACGTTATTTATTTCTTATACATAATTTAAAAAATATTTATTAATTCAAGAATCTTACAGATGGAAAACACTGGATATCGTGAGAGCAACAGCCAAGTCCGAGAAGACTGATCCGTAATCTCGAGTCATGAATGAATAAGTAAATCTTAATCATCTGTTATGACAGTACAAGTGTATTCTTAAAGAATACGAAGGTGTAGGGGCACATATTGTTAAATTGTTATAATCCTTGTTTTATATACTCCGTGGTGACTCAATTCAGTCGTCACCTCGAAGCGACCGGGAATAGCATATAGGGTAAATTTTATACCAAAATTTCGACGGAAGCGAAGTTCCGGGATGCGGCTAGTCAATGAATATAAAAAAATTAACTGACTGAATGACTGATAAAAACTACTGGATTGTCGTCAAAAGATTTTTGCAGGCTTTTCCACACCTGCTTTGCTGTAGTGCACTCTTGAATGTGCACATATATCTGGGGATCCATAAGTAAAATTAACTTTGCTTTGGCTTTAACGTCTTTGACTGCATCGACCGGTTTTCCCTCCCCCGTATCCTGTCTATTTATGCGTCAATAGAAAATGCTCATCAGGTTGAACGACTTTTGCTAAGGCCCCATTTCCATTTATTTTATAGAGTAGCTGGTCTCTTGGAGTTCTTCATCAGATGTTCCATAATCTTCAATTTTTAAAAAATAAAAGCTTTTAATTCTTATTCGATAAGGTGCTTGCTACCTTTCAAACAGATAAGGATTTGTTTTTGGACGTTGCGTCTGTTATTTTGAATTAATAGAACCCACGACACAAACATCAGGCTTATAAAATTATTTGAATTTCATCAGTTTAAAATTACACTCTACTGAATTGACATAGAATCCAAATTAACTTATCCTTTTAAGAGCGGATGCCTACGTCATAACATCTACCTGAATGCCAAATTTCAGCCCGATCCGTCCAGTGGTTTGGGCTGTGCGTTGATAGATCACTATGTCAGTCAACCTTTGAGTTATATATATATATAGATGCCTATATTGATGATAGGTATATAATATACAAAAGTCTTGAAAGCAAAACAATAACAACAAATCAATGAGCCCATAACCTAAACATGAACCTATATTATTCCCTTTTATTGAGGTAATAAAAGTTAGGGGCTATAAACTTGATTGTAATTTTCAACTTACCGCACTTATATCACAATGTACTATTATTTGCTTACTAGAAACTTAGGTTCGTTAAAGACTTTTTAGACTGTTTTGAAAGTCTTTAACTAACGCTAGTAGTTTGATTTGACATCATATATAACTAGCTAGATGCTAGCTAGATGTAAGATAAGTAAAAAAATAATTATTATTTTAGCTGTCATTAAAGTAAAGGTATAGATATTGGTATTATTATAATCTGCAGTAAAGGAAATGATTGATCAAACTAAAAAAAATATCAGCCATATTAAATCAAAGAAGTGTTATTTTCGTCATTTGCATACCTATGCATATGCATCGACTACCTAGCCGAAAACACAAAAAACGATACCCATATTAAAAAAAAAATTAAAAAATCAGCCATTTTGAATCTAAAAATAAATGTCATTTCATCGTTTTCGACAAAATCTGACAATACTTGGTAGATATGTAGATAACAACTTCTAAACACACATAGATTAATTACATGTGCGAAAGATTAAAAGTGGTAAGTAGACT
>JAEMBS010000037.1:196387-255790 GCA_018467065.1 Ephestia elutella | reverse complement strand
TTAGCTGATACTTGTTAATTTTATGGAAAAGTAAGTAGGTAGGTACCTTATTGTGTTAGATCGTCTTACGCATGTGTTTCAATAATACTGCTATTATTTATATCACCACAGTTTATTACATAGTACACACTTTCTTTTACAAAATCGCCAATACATGCTATTTAAAATTACTTAGATAAAATCTCCAAACGCGCTCTGTCGGATCTCTCCCCCCATAACCTCTCTTCTCCTGTCAAAATCCTGTCTTTTTTGACGTTTTACAATGACATTTATTTTTTTTAATTAATGTTAATTCCTAACAGTCGGCCTTCCTGATATCGGAATGTCCCCATTCTGAACCGTTTCGACCATTCGAATACATAATTATGTCCTCATAATAATAATTAATTTAATTACAATATTTGTTATTTTTCTAAAACACAAAATTTGGCTAAGGGACATCCCATGTAATCAATATTTAATCTAATAATATAAATCTAATAATAAATCTCTATATAATCCATAAATATTAGAAATGAGTCACTTATTAAGTTATCCCCACACTCAACCGAAATTAAATCACTTGGAATGAATAACGTAATACTTATACAGAAATTAAATCTCTCACACTTGGAAATAAATTACATATATGATAATCGTCGTTATATAAATATAAGTACGAATCAACTCTGCAATCAATATTTAATCAATATCTATAATTATTATTCAAAATGAGTCGATTAATAGTTGTCCATATATTTGACTGAAATTAGATCTTTCATTACTGGAAATTAGTATTATTAGTATTATCGCATGAGGGGGTATTAAGGTGTATTGAAGAAGAAAAGAGGTGGAGGGTTTGAGATACGAATTATTTATTTAATTTAGGTTCAACAATGCACACAATCACTTAGCAACAATGGTGAGCGGAAGACAGGAAGTACAGTGTACAGACTAAAAAAAATGAAAATGTTGCCATTTTAATACACCCCTTCAACAGTTACATTTTTTTTTTACCTTAAAACCACCCCTTTAATATAAAACACATTACCATGACCAAAACTTACACTAGCTCCTAGACTATAAAAAATATATGAACCAAAAATGACACTATCTCTCTTACTATAATTTAAAACAAGATAACATTCCTGAATTTTGAGAACAATTGTTTGCCTAGGGGCTTAGTGAACAAATCTGCAATATTATTATTGGATGAAACATATTTCAGACTAACAAAACCACTTGACACTTTTTCTAAAATATACTGATATTTAATATCTACATGTTTAAGCCTTTTGTTACTATCATTATTATTTGCTATGTTTATTACACTTTGATTGTCTTCTGAAATTTCAAATAAAATGTTTTCATAACCAAAATCAACAAGTAGTTTTTTTAAGAAACATCCTTCCATTATTGCATTACTAAGAGCCATATATTCAGCTTCACAAGATGACAATGACACACATGATTGCTTCTTTGTTCCCCATGAAATAGGACAGTTAAAAATATAAAATATTAAACCAGTGGTGGACTTTCTATCTTTGATATCCCCTGCCCAATCTGCGTCACTGTAACCTTGCAATTTTACATCATTATTAGCTTTATAAATTAAAGACAAATCAATTGAGCCCTTGATATATCTTAGTATTCTCTTCAAACATTTGTATAGAGCCATACTTGCACAATGAACATATCTACTATAAAAACCTACTGCGACTGACAAGTCAGGTCTAGTACACAGAGCGTAAAGCAAACTACCTATCAAACTTCTACAGTCTTTTTCTATTTCTTTACTTTCAGGTTTTTCTCTCTGTAACAAATCAAAGTTAAAATTTTGTTCTATAGGGGTAGCTACAGTTTTACAATTTGACATTTTAAATTTATCTAGCAATTTTTCTAAATATCTTTTTTGATTTATTTCAGTTACATTTTGTTCAAGATCCTGTTTAATATTTATTCCCAAGTAATTTTTAGCAAGTCCCAAATCTTTCATTTGAAAATTATTACACAAAGCATTTTTAAACAACTTAATCTGTTCTGTGTTATTTCCAAAATACAATAGATCATCAACAAATATCAAAACATACATAAAGTCTTTTTTACTTTGATTTACATACAAACATGGATCATTTTTAGACTTTTGAAAATTTTGCTGTAACATGAAACTATTAAACTTTTCATTCCAGTAACGAGGTGACTTTTTCAAGCCATAAATAGACTTTTTCAATTTACATGTCTTTTCCTGTCCTTCTGGTAGTTTCATGTAGACATCCTCGTTGATATCTCCATAAAGAAATGCTCCAGTCACATCCATTTGATATACTGGTAATTTCTTCTGGTTAGCTACAGCCATCAGCAGTCTGAAGGTGGTCAGCTTGGCAACTGGTGCATAGGTAAGGTCATCACAATTCTTCTGCTCGAAACCTCTCGCTACCAGTCTCGCTTTGTAGATAGGTTTTCCATCCATTTCTTTTATCTTGAACACCCATTTGCTGCTTACTATATTTCCTCCTTCAGGTATGTCTGATACTTCTTCCCATGTGTCATTTTCTTCTAATGTTTTTAGTTCTTTTCTTACAGCTTCTTCCCACATACACCTGTCTGGCCTTTTCATCGCCTCCTGGTAAGTACTGGGTTCATCACATGAAAAGGTAAGTAAGATACTTGATTCCTCTTCATCTTCTACTTCGTAGTCTTCTAGATACTTAGGTTTCTTAATTTTTCTTTTAGGTCTTGATTCTACTTCTTGTGGTATATTTTCTTGTAATGTGTTGTTTTCTGTTAATAATATTTCTTCTTGTAGAATGTTTTCTGTCACTTCCAGTGTTTCTTCTTCTATCATGGACTCTTCATGAAAGGAATTGATTGATCCTTGCTCACTTGCACTTTCATAGACTTCATTATTCTCAAAGTTTGTCTCTTCACTTTCTTTCATTATTTATTTCTGTTGTAGATTCCTTCTTCAAGTCAAAACTTGTAAGTATTCCAGAAAACATGTCTTCGTTTCCTGTTCTTTCATCTTCTTTTGTAGACTTTTTTCACTAATAAACACCACATCTCTTTTAATTTCAACATTTTTCTTTTCAGGTAAGTACACTCGATATCCTTTAGTGTTCTCTCCATACCCTACAAAGTATCCAATCTCTGCCTTGCTATCGAACTTGAGTCTTCTTTGTGTAAGTATATGTACAGCCACTTTCCTTCCGAAAATCTGTAGGTTCTCTATATTATATGTTTCTCCAATCCAGAGTTCATATGGTGTCTTATCTTTGACACGGCTAGGGCCGGTTCTGTTGATTACGTAGATAGCAGTATTTACAGCTTCCGCCCATAGGTTTTTATCTAAACCACTCTCTAAGAGCATTGTTCTTGCAGATTCTACTATTGTACGCATCTCCCGCTCGACACAGCCATTTTGCTCCGGTGTATAGGTAACACTCCTTTGATGTATAATGCCATAGGTATTTAATAGCTTTTTCATGTCTTGACCGATGAATTCTTTTGCATTGTCACTTCTGATAAATTTTATTTTGTGTTCTAGAACTTTTTGTGTTTCTTTTATAAATTGTTTCAGGCATTCTACACTTTGAGATTTATTCTTCAAGAAATACACTTGCCTGTACTTAGTGTAGTCATCTTTGATTAGTAAGAAGAATTTTGCACCTCCTAAAGATATTTCTTCGACCGGACCTCCAATGTCGATATGAATAACCTCTCCAGGTTTTGTAGCTCTTTGCCCTTCTAGAGGAAAAGGAAATCTGTGATGCTTTCCTTTCAAGCAAGATACGCAGGTTTCTTCTTCATTATTCTTCTCAAAGGTTATATTTTTTCTCTTGAGTATGTCAGTAACTTGCTTAATGTTTTGGTGAGCCATTTTAGCATGCCATTCTTTTAGACCGGATGTACATTTGCCAAATAAGGCGGCTTCTTGCTCATATTTGAATTTTAGTATAAACATTTTACCCAGTCTTTCCGCTATAGCATGAACCCTGTTGTTTTTCATTAATAGACATTTATCTGCCGTCCATTCTGCTCTGTAACCCTTGTCCAGAGCTGCACTTACTGAAAACAGGTTCACCTTTAGTCCTGGCACATGCAACACGTTGTGGATTTTGGTTGTAATCCAATTTTCCCCATCAAAGGCTTTTAAGTTAATGTCCCCATAACCCACAGCTTTTATTAGTGTTCCATCACCGATAATAACATCTTTTGGCACTAATAATCGTTCATAATTTGTGATATTGTCTTTTGTCATGCACATATGCTCAGTTGCACCACTGTCCAAGTACCAGTCACTGTTATCAGCACATTTTGAGGTTAGAGCACTGATTGACACTGATGAAATTATGAATGCATTTTGTTTATTCAAGTTATTGTTATTCTCCTGTTTTTTATTTGCACTGGTTTTGTTATACCAACATTGTTCTTGTGTATGTCCACGTTTTTTGCACTGTTTACAAAACGGTTTGTTAATGATAACTTTGCAGTCTTGTTTATAATGTCCCGGTTTACTGCACTTAAAGCACTTTCTGTCCTTAACAACTGCTTTAAAAGCTGACTGTTCTTCACTGTTTTCTTCATACATTTTGTTTCTTTGTTCTTCAATTAACAATCTTGCTGTCAATTCTGACAGCTTTCTTTTTCTATAGGTACGGAGTCCCAACGCAGAGACAAAATGTCGGAACTTTTCTCCCACGGAGCTGATAATTTTTGTTATGACCATATTTTCAGGGATTTCGCCTTTGTTTTGGCGAATCTGCGCGACGATATCATCTATTCTTGCTAAGAATGATGTTATATCCTCATTTTTCATTTTTATCTCGAAAACCTTTGTTGCAAAATATGCAAAGACACGTCTGATTTTTGTTCATAAACGGTACACAACTTGTCCCACATTTCTTTTGCGGTATTTGCATTTTGTACTTGCATGATTACAGCGGTTGCTAACCGTGTTACTATTATTCCTTGGGCCTTTGCATCTGCCTTTTGCCATCTTTGCCATGCCTTGAATTCGGCGCCTTCTTTGTCGTCACTCGCCGGCTTCGGCGGCATTGGGTTTGTGCCGTCAACAACCTCGAAGACATCCACGGCCTTTAGTATTATTTTCACTTGGAACTTCCAGCTGCTCCAGTTTGAAGATCCCTCCAGTTTAACACCTGGACTGTTCGTTGAACCCATCGTCGAAAACCATTCGGCGTCCATTTTTACTTTTCTTGTGCACACCGCACTACTGCTTTTACCGCAGACTGTTTTTTACCAACAGTTTGTATCTCACCCTGCACCTCGGTTGAAGGGCTGGGCCCAATAACCTATTAAGGTGTATTGAAGAAGAAAAGAGGTGGTGGGTTTGAGATACGAATTATTTATTTGATTTAGGTTCAACAACACACAATCACAGCAACAATGGTGGGCGGAAGACAGGAAGTACAGTACAGACTAAAAATAAAAATGAAAATGTTGCCATTTTAATAGGGGGCATCGAGTTAAATGGAAAACATAAGGTCATTGGATATGCCGACGATCTGGCTATCCTTGCTAGTGATCAGAAAGACCTGAAAGCCATGGTGGAAACGCTGGAGAGAGAAGGAGGAAATGTGGGTCTTACAATTAGCCGCGAGAAAACAGAGTACCTCAAAGCTAAAAGGTATAAAAATGTAAGAACCCACAGAGAAGACCTACAAGTCGGCCAAACCACCTACAAAGGTGTTGGGAAATTTAAATATTTGGGCTGCACTATAACAGACACCAACCAAAGGGAAGACGAGATTGATGCCCGAGTCCAAAATGCCTTAAGATGCTCGGCAGCCCTCCACAAAGTGTTAGCGTCCAAGCTCATTAGCAGGAAAACTAAAATCCGGGTCTACAAGACGGTCATAAGGCCAATCCTAATGTACGGCTGTGAAGCTTGGATTCTGACACAGAAGGAGGAAAATAAGCTCCTGCGTAGCTGAGAGGAAGATATGGCGGAAAATCCTGGGACCAGTTAGGGGGAGGATGGCAGCTGGAGGCTAAGAAAAGAACAAAGAGGTAGAAGAACTAGTGGCGGAGCCCAATATCACTGGCGAAACGAAAGCAGCAAGGCTTCGATGGCTCGGCCACGTGGAGAGGATGGGAGAGGATCGCGCAGCTAAAAGAGCGTATAAGGGACGACCAAGCGGGAAACGACCTGTCGGTCGGCCCAGATACCGCTGGAGGGATGAGGTCCTAAAAGATCTGGTGGCCCTCCAAAGAGCCGACTGGCAGGAAGTAGCGCAGAACAGGAAGGAATGGAAGCTTTTTAGTATCGGAGGCCAAGATCCTCTCTGGGTCGTAGAGCCATTGAAGTAAGTAAGTAAGTAAATAAAACCAGTTTCCAGTCGGACTATGAAATGGCCCTCACTCTGCCCTTATCATTATCGCACTCCGCATTCACTCAATAATAAATGTCTTGGTTTCCTTTCGTTCAATCCAAACATTTTCCTTTGCCATAAAACAAAAGCTGAGAGTTGTTGTCGAAACAAAGATATGTACAGGAGATAACATTTCATCAGTAAGGCAGACAAGACCTGCAAGCAAGATCAGCAACGGACTCGAGGAAAAGGCACAGGAATATAATACAAACAATTGTTTGTAATATATTGGGTAAAACTAAACGCAGGCGTTTCGCATTGCTGCCGCCAGAGGGCGTTCGGGGTTTTCACACTGCTAGCGTGGATGGCGTCGTGTGGTGTCCGCCATTGCATTGTCCAGGGCGATATCGGTTTGATTTTAATACGCGGAGCGGTCTCGCGTCTTTTGCCTGTTGTTTAGTTTGAGTGATAATTGTGAATTTCCTGTTTGTTAAATAACTATTGAATTTGTGTTTGTGAAAAACTCTGTTATTGTGACTTTTTCTTGTGAGAGGTGAAACGTGGCTGGCTGTTCACATCTGGCTGTTCCCGAGTGAAACTACGGGAAGAAATCTATTTAGTTGTCCTGGGGAATTGAGATCTCAAGGGTTAGGTAGGGTAATTAGGAATTCCCCCTTCCCGAAGACACTCAAGTTTGGATCCGAAGAGAAAGAAGATTTAGTTTGGTAAGTGTTCAATTCTAGTTAATTTATAGGTTAGGTTATCATATAGGGCCCTGTAGCTCCCTTCATAAGCTACGGTGGTAGCAGACTGCGTATAGCTTAAGTTAGATTCTAGTCGGACAAGCGTGGTGTCGCGTGGAGATTTTTTCCCGGTACTTAATTTTACTGGTAGATTTTTTCCCGGTAAAGTTCCGGTACAGAATTCTTCCCGCCGCTTCGTTTGTCCGGATTCGCTCGCTGCCACATTTTCTGGCAGCAGAGCGTAGTTGCTCTGCACATTTTCTGGTAGCAGAGCGTAGTTTATCTACCCTCTATTTGTTCGTTTGTAAAAAAAAAAATAATTAATTGTTTGTAAAAATTATTAGATTTTTCTTAGTTTGTTTGTATAAGAATATTTGTAACCTTTTTGTATTTGTTTGCGGTTTGTACCGTGCGTTCCGGGTTTGTGCCATTCTCATACCTACCGCGGTTCTTCGTGTAGTTGCTTGATTTTGTTGTTTTTTATTTACCTTTTGTTATTTTTTGTTTGTGACTGGACGCGATGGCGAAGGCCTCCAATGCTAGGGCGACACTCGCCAACGAATTGAGATGGTTTGTGACGGCCGGAGGACTCCTGTCCCGGAAGGACAGGGAGGGCGCCATACTGCTAAGAGCGGATCACCTCCACTCACGATTGATTAGCGCGGAAGCGGCCATGGCGGCGCTTACCAGAAGCCGATCTTACCCCGGAGGCCTACGCAGGTCACATGGCGGACATGGACCAGATCCTGAGTCTGCACGATGATATCGCGGAGGCGGTGACCGCAATAAGGGCGAGACAGGCTGGCGGACCAGCCCTCGCACACCTGTTAGACAGGAAGGACCAGCGGTTACTGGTCGGCTCCCCACCCTTCAGCTGTCCCACTTTGGGGGTAGGATGGAGGAGTGGGTAGCATATAAAAATATGTTTGAGTCCCTGGTCGTAGCACGACAGGATTTGTCGAAGGCCCAGAAGATGGCCTACCTCCTCTCCACTCTTGAGGATGAAGCGCGGTCGCTCATCCAGCACCTCCGGGTGGAGGACGACCAGTACGATACGGCTTGGGAGTTATTGAACTCCCGCTACCAAAACTTACGTTTGTTAGCGGATGCGCACGCCGCACAGTTGATGGCCCTGCCCAAGGTGGCCAACAGGGCACAGTTGCGCCTGCAGTTGCTCACGCCCGTTACAGTGGCCTGTAACGCGCTCCGCACACTGGGGCTGCCGGTGGACCAATGGTCCTTTTTGCTGGTGCACATTGTATTGGGCAAATTGCCCAATGACATCCGCTCGCGATTTGAGCGCGAGAATGCGGAACGGGATAGCACCACCCTACCAACATTCACTGACTTGGTGAAGTTTTTGGAGTTTGAGGCACGGGCTGCTGAGAATACCATGACGGACTCAGCGCCATCCAGAGCGCCTGAACGTAGGCCCCAACAGGGACGGCAACCGCCACCGCGTGGAGCTGGTGTGCGGGTTGCGCACACGGCAGCAGTCGCGAGGGACGCGGACTGCCTGCAATGTGGCCGGATGGGCCACAGCCTGCTACAATGCAGGGACTGGCAGAGACTGCCAGTACAAGATAGGCGCCGCATGGCAAGGCGGCATGAACTTTGCTTCTACTGTTTGGGCAGTCACTATGCACGTGACTGTCCCAGGGCCATACCATGCAGCATGCCGTGGGCTGCACCACGTGATGCTCTGCATGAACCGGAACGGGGATGGCCCCCGGTTGTTGAGGCAGGGGTCCCCTATGGGCGGGGGCGCTCCTGCGCGAAGCCCTCCACCATCGGACGGAGGACGCGGCTTCGCTCGTCGCACCCCCTCGGGAGGGGGTCGCGTACCTGCGCGGGTCTTGGCGGACCGGGACCACGCGCCCCAAGGTCATGGCCAGTATGTAGCTGGCCAGGCCCCGGATAGGGCCCCCATGGGCGGGGGCCCTAGACCGACGACGTGAGAGTGGGGACACCCCCCTCCACGCGGGTTACCAATGCCCAACACATGCAGCCGCAGCGGTTTTCTCCGCCGCTGCACGAGTACCCACGGCTGGAGTACCACCCGCCGTACCATATGTATGGCCGGGCCGCGGGTTCTGCCCCCCCTCAGATGGGGATGTGCACTCGCCCGCCATATTATCCGGGTCAGTGGCGCGCCCCTGGTTTGGAGAGAGTGGGGAGCCCGTAACTAGCTTGCTCCCTTGCTGGGACAGAGCCGCGGACGGTTCTGCTCCCTACCGCGGTGGTCCGCGTATGGGGTCGTGGGGGGGAAGCCATTAATTTGAGAGCTCTGTTGGACTCAGGGGCTCAAAGCAGTTTGGTTACCGCTCGAGTGGCACGCCAGTTAGGTTTAGTCGTGGAAGACTCGCCTGTGCCACTTCTTGGAGTTGGTGGCATACAAGTGAAGTGTCTGACGGGCCAGACACTTGTCACCTTTTCTTCGCTGAAGTCCTCCACAATGAGGATCACGACTTCGGCTATGGTAATGGATACCATTGCGGGTTGGCACCCCTCGACAGACATACCGCCGGGTGTGTTGTCTTTGGTTTCGGGTCTGGATTTGGCCGACCCCTTTGTCTTTCATCCCGGCCCAGTGGACTTGCTCCTGGGCTCGGACGTATTGGGCTGGATTTTGTTGGGTACCCAGAAAGCTCTGGGTTCGTCTTCACTGATGGCAGTGTCTACTATCTTTGGTTTCGCCCTGATGGGCCCTGTGTTTGATAATAGCACCGTGGAGGAGCCACCGGTCGTCGCATCAGCGTCCTTGGCCAAGACCATGCAAAGGTTTTGGGAGGTGGAGGAGCCACCTATGAGTTCCAGGGTGGATCCGGAACACGCTGAGTGCGAAGCCCTTTTTCGATCGACCACGGAGAGGTTGCCCTCCGGTCGGTTTGTAACTAGGTTACCCTTTGTTGCCTCTCGTCCTAGCCTAGGGCAAAGTAGGGCGCTTGCGGAGAAACGACTGCTGTCCATGGAGCGACGCATGCAGCGTGACCACGTACTTCGCGATAAATATATTGAATTTATGCGCGAGTACGAGGATTTGGGTCACATGTCTCCGGCTCGAGTTGATTGGAGCTCAACTGAAGCATTATTTTTTGCCCCACCACGCGGTGGTGAAGGCCTCAACAGGCAAATTGAGGACCGTCTTCGATGGGTCCGCACCCACTTCGAACGGGGTTTCGTTGAATCTGTGTTTGCATTCGGGTCCCAAATTGCATAGGGACATAATTGACATCATCTTGAACTTTAGAAGACATCAAGTGGTTTTTGGTGCGGACATCCGGATGATGTTCCGCCAGACAGTCATACATCCTGGAGGACAGGCGATTCCAGTTGATACTCTGGCGTGAGCGCCCTGAGGATCCTGTGACGGTGTATGAACTCAACACAAACACGTATGGTTTGAAATCTAGTCCCTATATCGCCATCAGATCATTGCTTGAATTGGCAGAGCGGGACCGGATCCGCTTTCCCCGTGGGGCTTCCGTGCTGTCACGTGACTTGTATGTTGATGACGTGTGCACCGGAGCCCAAAGTATTGAGGAGGCCCTCCTACTGCGGGATGAATTGATCGAAATATTGAAGACAGGTGGCTACGAGCTACGTAAGTGGTTGTCTAATGAGCCTAAAGTTCTAGAAGGGATCCCGGAGGATCACCAACAGAACCCTCACCTGTTTGAGGATGTGGATGATCCCAACAGGATAGCGGTGCTGGGCATGCAGTACCAGCCGCTAACCGATATTTTCACATCCCAAGTGGACTTGGAAATACCAAAAGTCTGGACTAAGAGAACGGTGTTGTCCGTAATAGCCTGTATGTTCGATCCAAGCGGTTGGATCAGTCCAGTGATATTCTCTGCAAAGTGTCTTCTTCAGAGACTTTGGACTTTGGGCGTCTCGTGGGACGAGCCGCTGTTTGGCTCTCCATTGGATGATTGGCTCGAGTTGTTTTCATCGATTAAGGAAGTCAATCGGATTGCCTTGCCTCGTCGAATATTGCCCCCCGGGAAATATCGAGCCAGCCTGCATGGCTTTTGTGACGCGTCGGAGCGAGGCTACGCCGCGTCAGTCTATATGCGGACAGTTGACGCCGATGGCCGGGTCAATGTCTCGCTTTTGTTAGGGAAGAGCAAGGTCGCCCCCATCAGGACTAGGCTGACTACTCCCAAGCTTGAGTTGAGTGGAGCTCACCTTCTCTCTAAATTGTTGCATCACGTTGCCAGTGAGCTGGCGGCCACGGTCGAGATACGGGACATCTTCGCCTGGTCGGATAGCCAGGTCGCGCTTGCATGGTTGCGCGCGGCCCCACATACCTTGGAGGTTTTTGTGGGAAATCGGGTTTCCCAAATCCAGAATATCGGAATTGATATAACATGGAGACATGTGCCGGGAGAGCTTAACCCAGCGGACTGTGCTTCCCGAGGTTGTACGGCACCAGAATTGGTGTCACACCCGCTCTGGTGGGGTCCAGAGTGGCTGATGGGCTCAGAAACTTCTTGGCCTGTCTGTCAGACAGATGTTACTTCTTTGAGTTTGACTGGGCTCCGTGTACATGCTGTAGTCGCTGAGACGACGTCGGAGCCGGATTGGCTACTTGCTCGGTATAGCAGCTTGGATAAGCTTCTGGGTGTCACCAGTTGGATTAAGCGTTTCATACATAATTGTAGAAACCCACAGGCAAAGCGGTTGGAGCCGATTGCAGGTGCAGAAGAGCGCCGGAGCGCATTGTTGCATTGGGTCCGTGTCGTGCAGACCGGACGGTTTGAGTCAGAGCTTCAGATTTTGCGCGACGGACGCGCTAAGTTGAAGGGCGCGGTCGCTCGTTTGAACCCGTACATCGACTCGGATGGGCTTCTTCGGGTTGGAGGCAGCCTCCGGAAGGCGGATCTTCCATATGAGACTCGCCATCCTCTGTTGTTGCCCAAGGGCGGACCCTTGGTGCAGCTTTTGGTGTCTGATCGACACATTCGTAACGCCCATGCTGGGTGCAATGCTTTGTTGGCTATTTTGCAACGCGAATTTTGGATATTGTCTGCCCGAAGAGCAATCCGTAGTGTTCTGTTTCGATGTATTGCATGTTATAGGTTGAAGGCATCCACGATGCAACCACAGATGGGTGATTTGCCCGTTGATCGAATTCGACCTTCGAGGCCGTTTGACGGCGTTGGAACCGATTTTGCCGGTCCCTTTTCGATCAAGGCTTCTCCCTTTCGTAATGCCCGTATTGTGAAGGGCTATTTGTGTGTATTTGTTTGTTTGGCCACCAAGGCTGTCCATTTGGAGGTGGTATCGGCTCTGACTACGGAGGCCTTCGTCGCCGCGTTGGATCGCTTTGTTTCGCGTCGAGGTCTACCTTCCCTTATTAGGTCTGATAATGGCACAAACTATAAAGGAACTGTAAATTATCTTAAGGATGTTTCCGTGTTTATTGATAAAAATTGTACTAGTTTAAGTCAAATTGCTGCCCAAAGGGGAATAACCTGGAAATTTAGTCCCCCAAGTTGCCCCCATTGGGGAGGGATTTTTGAAGCGGCTGTGAAATCCGCAAAGACCCACCTCCGCCGCATTATCGGAGAAACGGCTCTAACTTTTGAAGAGCTGGCCACAGTGTTTTGTAAAGTTGAGGCGGTCCTCAACTCTCGTCCTCTCTGTCCGCTATCTCCAGATCCAAATGACTTGGAAGCTCTCACCCCTGGTCATTTTTTGGTGGGAGGGCCGTTGAATGCCCTGCCCGAATACCCGTGGAAGGATGAACGCGTATATCGGTTGTCGCGTTTTCAAATGTTGCAGCAAATGAGCCAGACTTTTGGCGTCGCTGGTCGCTTGAATATTTGCATTTGCTGCAGCAAAGAGTGAAGTGGACAGACAGGACTGAGCCTCCCAGGGAGGGTGATTTAGTATTGTTAAAAGAGGCAAATTTGCCCTCATTGCTTTGGCGACGAGCTCGCATATTACGTTTGATTCTTGGCGGAGATGGCACTCCGCGTGTGGCTGAGGTGTTGGTCGACGGTTCGATTTTAAGGAGAGGTGTGACCTCTCTCGCCCGCCTTCCCGTAGAGTAAGCTAGCGGTCTGCTTCTCAGACCGGGACGGGGGGATGTTTGTAATATATTGGGTAAAACTAAACGCAGGCGTTTCGCATTGCTGCCGCCAGAGGGCGTTCGGGGTTTTCACACTGCTAGCGTGGATGGCGTCGTGTGGTGTCCGCCATTGCATTGTCCAGGGCGATATCGGTTTGATTTTAATACGCGGAGCGGTCTCGCGTCTTTTGCCTGTTGTTTAGTTTGAGTGATAATTGTGAATTTCCTGTTTGTTAAATAACTATTGAATTTGTGTTTGTGAAAAACTCTGTTATTGTGACTTTTTCTTGTGAGAGGTGAAACGTGGCTGGCTGTTCACATCTGGCTGTTCCCGAGTGAAACTACGGGAAGAAATCTATTTAGTTGTCCTGGGGAATTGAGATCTCAAGGGTTAGGTAGGGTAATTAGGAATTCCCCTTCCTCGAAGACACTCAAGTTTGGATCCGAAGAGAAAGAAGATTTAGTTTGGTAAGTGTTCAATTCTAGTTAATTTATAGGTTAGGTTATCATATAGGGCCCTGTAGCTCCCTTCATAAGCTACGGTGGTAGCAGACTGCGTATAGCTTAAGTTAGATTCTAGTCGGACAAGCGTGGTGTCGCGTGGAGATTTTTTCCCGGTACTTAATTTTACTGGTAGATTTTTTCCCGGTAAAGTTCCGGTACAGAATTCTTCCCGCCGCTTCGTTTGTCCGGATTCGCTCGCTGCCACATTTTCTGGCAGCAGAGCGTAGTTGCTCTGCACAAAAATAAAACCTCTTTGGGAGAACTCCCATGTCCAGCAGTGGACTGCTGCAGGCTGATTATCTATACATATAATAAAACAGTAAAAATATTTTGTCTGTACATTTAATATTTTTGACTGAAATGGATAGAGGGAGACCTAAAAAGAACAATAGAAAGCAAAAAAATTTTTTTGGAATTTCTTGTCTGTCTGTCTGTCTGTCTGTCTGTCTGTCTGTCTGTCTGTCTGTCTGTCTGTATGTATGTACGCGTTTCACGCAAAAACTACTGGACGGATTTGAATGAAACTTTTTTTGTTGTATAGCTATTACGCCTGGGCAACATATAGGCTATAATTCATTTTGAAAACTGGAACACCTGATGAAGAACCATAACGGAACAGCTAAACTAGAAGTAATATCGAAATGGTGCCTTAACAAAAATCGTTCAACCTGATGAGCATTTTCTGCCGACGTATAAAAATTGAAGATCTGGAACATCTGATGAAAAGCTCTAAGAGACCAGCTACACTATAACATATATGGAAATGGCGCCTTAGCAAAAATCGTTCAACCTGATGAGCATTTTCTGCTGACGTATAAAAATTGAAGATCTGGAACATCTGATGAAAAGCTCCAAGAGAGATTTTTCATCTAAGCGAAACTCACGCGGGTGAAGCCGCGGGCGACAGCTAGTAATGAATATGTTAAGTTATATGTACACTTAATGTTTGTTGAGGGAAAGGGCTTTAAACTGGGGATTTCTCCACTCATTCGCCACGATGTCGCAGCAACTTTTAATACGAAAATTAGGAATAATACGAGTGAAACTAAAAAAAAATAAAGCATATTTATTTAGTATTCATAAATATGTCATATGAATCATATTCAAATTTAATTCCGTGCCAGGCCCACATCTCTTCTGATATCAATTTTCTAGCCAATATTCTACTTTCGTGGTCTTCAGATTAACATACAGTCTCATATAAATTGAAATATCTTACTGCATTGGACAAATATATATTGCTAGCCAACTTTACTAGAATAGTTTTATTAGATTGGTTCTTTCCTGCGGTCGAAAGGCCCCAGGTTCGGATCCTTATGCCACATGAGTTTCATTACAATCTGACTCATGAAGGGTAGATTTCATAGACCACTTGTGTTCACGACGGCACTTAGACGGCATACTGAACGGATTTGTTTTTGTATATCTTTGCTGATTTTCTACGGTTCAATAAGTAAAATATTTAAATGTAAATATAGCCGTTCAGTATATAGGATATTTGATATTTAAAATAAAGTTATAATTTAGCTCTAGCTCTGACTCAAACTATTTTTGATCATAGTTTCAGTGTTCAGGAGAAGCCGAGTACGTTGAAGATTTACCTTCTTTACCAAGAGAAGTATTTGCTGCGTTTGTTGTGGCTACTGTGCCCAATGGTAAAATAGAAAATATTGACCCTAGTGAAAGCTTTGGTAAATATTTTTTTATTATTATTTCGGGTTGAAATATACCCTATTCTTGGTATTTTTCTACCCGTGTACAAATGGTTGTAGTTGAAATTTCAGAGACAGGTTTTAGACGAAATAAGAGATGAATAGATATCCCAGGTTGTACGCTTATGACTTCTCCAACAGTTTTCGTAATCGATACTACCTGTATTATATTGCCTAATTGTTCATCAAAAAAACATTTTTTATTATTAATTATAATTTTTATTCATATGTATTTTATTTATTTAATTATATTGCGATTCCGGCTAACAACACAAGTGAGTTTACCCGTATTTAAAATCATTAATTCTGGTGACGAGTTAGACCTTCAGAAATATTTAATAGAGATTCTAAGAAAAAATATTTTCATTGGTGATCCCCAGTTTAAAGCCCTTTGCCTTAGACTTTTACTATCTGCGGGAAGAGCAGCAGGTTTGTATCTTTGTCCTTCTTTGTCGACAGAATTAAACAACAAAATGTTTTCGCCCACCAGAGACCAACGTAGTTAGGTAAAAGTCTGTAGTTCAGACTATCTTCATACATTTAGACTTTAAGCAAAGATTGTATTTTCGTAAATAGCCGAACGCTAGTTCACGAAGCTTCGCGTGTTTAATATTACCCGAAAACGGGAAAAAATTGTTAAATTTTTATTATTGACTGTACTTTCGCCGATACGGAACACTGACAAATTGCAATGGTTTTTAAACAAAATTTTGTTTTTTTTTTCTATAAATATTATAAATGTTTTGTTAATACTAAACTTGTTTTATTAAACGGCTTATCTGTTCATTAAACATTAGCATTCCAGACGGAAATCTTTGGTATAAAAAATTGTACTTATTCGAAAATAGCAAAATCGAAAATATAAGCTTAATAAACTTATTGATTAAGAACTACGGATCGTTTATGATATTATGAGGTTCCAAGAAACATCAATTTAAATTATTCCACCACCATCATAATACGTCAATATAATTACGTACTAAATGCAGCCGAACATAATTTCCTAGAATGGAGCATCTCATAAACACTAAACTTTAATTCTGTAAAACGGAGCGGAGTAAAAAGAACTTATGCCAAGAATAAATGTATGAACTGTTTATATGAATTTCTTTTCTTTCTTAAGGCCCTCCCCTACGCCAATAACCTTGAGCGTTCGAACTTATTTTCACCCCAATACTCTCACACCCCGAATACGATTTTTAATTATAAAAGCGCCACCCATAAGTTAAAGTACCTTGTACAAAGTACTTACTTACTACTTCCATGGCGCCACCTTCAATGTATATCTGTACAGTCGACGAGTGACAGTGACATTTGATTGATTGATTTGATAAAACAAAGCATAGCGAATCTGACTTTCAAATTGTGCTGACTTTATGAATTTGTAGGTGATCTGTATGTCAGTTTCATGGCTTCTAGAACCGTTGAGAAAGGCAATGCAATAAAGACGTAAATCGTACCTTTTTTAATTTCTTTTTGCAATAGTGATAAGAAAATCTCTGCAACGTGAATAAAACTCTTAAGTTCTTCTTTCTTTTGGCTGATTACAACACAGACATATAATAATAGTAAGCAGACTGAACATGTCATTTGAAATTGCATGGCAAAAACACACACTAAGATTATTATCCATCACCATAACGACAGAAATACTGGGGTCTAGGGATCTATTCAAGATAATTAATTATATTCGTACAGTGGTAAAACCAGCAAACCAAAATTTTGAGACGCTTGAATCTTAGCCGTGCGGCGTATGCGGATGCGGACGGATCTGCATCAGCTTTTTATGATGCGGAAATTCTATCCCATTTGGGAAAATTTGGGAAAATACTACTAGTCTATTAAATCAATAAAATTTATTTTAAAATTATTAAATTGTAAAAATCACGCAAAACGTGCAATGAAACATTGCAATGATGTTTGTAGTAGTATAGGTGCAAGATGTATGGGTCAACTTTATTTACTTATATGTAGGTAGTCATAATATTATTAATAAATCAGTGTCAAACCAACTGCGTGTGTTTCACTACATGGTGGCAGCGGTGCTATCAATTAAAAATTGATTATTCGCCGTGATTTTAAGTGATTAGTCGTATTATTATTCGGTTTGTGGTGTGTAGCATCGTAATTTGCAAATTGGAATATGGAACACGCGCGTCCTTCTCCAGCAGAATTGTCACTCGAAGGCGGTCCAGCTACGCGGTCCGAGAGGCGTGCTTGGCGAAAATGGCGGCGGAAGTTATTCGAAGCTTTTTGTTCTTAAAAGCATCTGGAGTGAGCAAAGAGAGCCTAAGGAAGTACAGGCTAGCTTGTTGGTTAACCTCATTTGGACCGGCGGGGTACGAGGTCTATATACTACGTTTACGTGCCTCTCAATCTTCTCCGCGAAAGTGAGGACGACATCAAAATTGTTTATTACACAAAATTAGAAAACCATTTTGGTACTAAGCGCTCTCCAATATTACAGTGAGACGTTTCAAGTTCTTTACACGAAGTCAGGAGGAACAGGAGTCTATAGACGAATACGTAAACCGCCTTAAGACTGTTGGGAGTCAATATTGCGAGTTCGGTGATTCTTCAAGAAAGTCTTTTACGAGATAAAAATTGTTTGCGGGATTACCAATAACATTACAGTCGAGGGGATCGATTACTTCGCACGGACGAATTGACATTATCAAAGGCAATACAAAGTCTGTCAGGCGGCAGAAATTTCTGAAAGAGGAAGGCTTGTGCATCGAAGGTGGTTCCGCAGGAGTGGTGCAGCAGTAAATGCAACAATGCAAAGGTGCGCGCGGTGCGGGCGCGGTGCGGGCGCGCCCGCGCCGGCGACGATGAGCGTGGCGGGCGACGCGCGGTCGGCGCGTGCTGCCGCGGGGCCAGCGCTTGCCAGCGCGCCGCGGCCGGGAAACCCGGCGCGCGCTGCAGCTGCTGCGGGGGAGCGCGCTGCGCGGGCGGCGAGCGGTGTCCGGCGCGAGACGCGATGTGTTTTATGTGTGACAAGAAAGGTCATTTTTCGCGGGTTTGTAGAGCGTAGAGAAGTGATGCGCAAAGTGTTAAACTTAAGTGTCAGAGTCAGAGAAAGTGATAGTGAAGGTATGTTTTATGGTGGATACTATTAGCGGACAGGACAGTAATCTCAGTAAGTCTTTTTAATGAATGGATTGAAACAGTTACTTGTAATGGTAAACAACATAGTTATTAAAATTGGATACAGGTTCTATGATAAATGTTCTATCAAAGGATTTAGAATTTTTATATTTGGGATATTGTGATTAATCAATTAAAAACCATTTACGAAACAGTGTTCATCTCCTTCACAGGTAATCGTTTTATCCTGTTATTGGAGTAGAAAACTTGAATCTAATTTACAATAACAAAACATATTTGTTACCGTTTGTGATTGTAGACTTAAACTCAATCAAAATGGTTTTAGGATTAAAAGCTTGCATTACATTAAAATTGATTAATCATGTATGACATTATAAACATTGATAAATATTCTAGTTTGTTTGAGAGGTCTAGGTAAATTACCAAGGAAAATATAGTATTTCAATTGGATAAAAGTGTTCAACCTGTAATGCGTGTCCTACTAGAAAAATACCACTAGGACTTAAAGATAAGTTATTTAAGGAATTACAGATGAATGGAAGGACTCGGTAGAAAAACGTGTGAGAAAGGTCACTCACCCCACCGATTGGGTTACACATGCACAGGGTATTGGTGCCTAAAAAGGACGGTAGCATTCGTGTGTGCTTGGACCCGCGACCCCCTGAACCGCGCGTAGTGCGGCGCATCGCGCCAATGATTCTTCCACTCGCCCACCGTGCCCGAGCTGGCCGTCAAGCTGCGTGACGCGCGTGTGTCAGCGGTGCTCGACGTATCACGCTGTGGGTTTTGGATGGTGGAAATAGACGATGCTAGCGCCGACCTGTGTACCTTCAGTACGCCATTTGGTAGGTACCAATTTTTGCGCTTCTGCCGTATGGTGGCGCATAAGTTGTGCACCAGAAAGCCTATTTCCATGGGAAACTTCGACAAACACCTGGAAGACCTGGACGGAGTAGAGTCTTTTATTGATGACCGTAATTCGTATGGGAGCAATGATCCCAACAAGAGCATGATAACAGAGTTACAGGCTCTGTACCAACGTGCATGCACAAAAATAGAATTAAAAAAAAAAAAAAAAAAATAAAATAGGTAGGAATAGGTATTAGGTAATAATTATTAAAAATAGGTATTAGGTTTTTTTGGTTTGACGCACTGATTTATTAATAATATTATGACTACCTACATATAGTAAATAAAGTTGACCCATACATCTAAAACTATACTACAATGTTAATGGTTGCTGGCGTCCATTCCACTGTCTGTTACTCGTAGTACACGTCAAGAGAAATACTCCCTCATAACAGCCTTCTCTTTCTTGAGGTATTATTTTCTTGGCATATTTTCCTTGTCCTGAAATAAAATTCACTGTCAGTATTTTTTTTATAAAAATGTGCATTTTAATCTTCAAGAAAGAATTCCTGAGATTTTTATATAGAATAGGTACTAAATTCGTATATTTGCCTTGGATTTTCTCCGGCTCCAGCCATAGTAAACAAAAACTGGATCTGTCAAATGATCTATGCTATTTACGAAATTATTAAATTACTTGTAGTATTTTCTTATGAAATGGTTGTAAATTAATACACTACTTTATAAAATAAATAATGATATTGCTGGATAAATAGCATTCAAAAGTCCTTTAATAATGGTTATTGTTTTAAAATAACACGAAATTGTATATTTCATTGGGCACGCTCAAAAAAAAACATGTTTTGCTTACCGAAGGAACGATATTCCCACTGAATACTTCTTTTATGAAAACACTTCCACATATTGTACACGTTGCATTTTATCATTTTCTTGGTTGAGGTTTAAAAAGCACAAAATGTTAGTAAAAAATAAATTTTTAAATATTTATGAAACAACTGTGACAACAACAACAAATATGACAGTTAAGGATCATTTCGCATGAAAAATCCGGCTTGGATGATAAATCTTTCAGTGTAGTGGTTCGTGTTTGCAATACATTGCAATGCTAAGGAAGAGAAAGGGACAGAGTTAATGTGACAGTCCTTATCATGAACAGGTGATACTGTCAAACATTATTGTCAAAAACATCAGTGAAATTTGTGTTCACTTCTGCTTATATTTAAAAAAAGTTTTACTTCTGTGGATTACAATTGCAGTCTGTCTATGTCTATAAAGTCGTAAAATTAAATGATGGCGCCACTGGTATGCATGTAGCAACCCTACACAGGGTTATTTGTAAAAAACTAATAACCTTCCTTCCTTCTCAAAAAAAAATCAGCTGTTCCATTTTGCTATTTAAAAAATCCTTTCATCGCGTGCGCTGCAAAAACTATTAATGATAGATCAAAATGATGTACTACGTGTTTGTAGAAAACATTTTTTGTAGATAATGATCTACAAAAAATGTCGCGACAGCATATGCCTAACTATTATAGTTACGAAATTAATAAGACAAAACATTTTTTGAGACAACTCCCAAAAAAATGCAATAATAATAGGTATAGATAATTTCATGGTGTAAGATAATAAAACAATAGACACAATGTCCAATGCCTTCTCTTTCTCATTGAAAGCACAGGTCCATTTTTCCTATACTTAATATTTGTTTGTTACCTCTTCACGCTTTATCTACTGAACCAATATTCCTGAAATTTCGCATACGCATAGTTAGAACTCTACTGAGAAGGACATAGGGTACCCTTCATCCCGGATAAAAGCACTGTTCCCGAGGGAAATTCAAAAAATGCTTCATAATGTGGACTTTATTACAAAAGAATAAAGTCTATTTTGGTATATTTTGGTCAGCTAGGCAATATCCTCCTGCGCGTCTCTCTCCCTGCCACACACAATGGCAGGCTCGGCTTAATATTCAGTCTGTTCGTAGCACAGAGCATTTATAGTAGAGCTGTTCAAGCTAGTAGACCTGTCCCCAGTCGACAAACTTGAGGCTTCTAACTATTGGCCACCAGTACCTCTACCATGAGTTACTATCGAAAACCTACATTGGTTTACTACAGTCGATAGCGAATAAACGCGGATCGAATAGTTTTGTGTTCAACTCGTACCATGAGTGTCACGGAGTCGATAACGTTAGCTCGACAGGTCGTGTAGTTTTTATGTTGTCGTGGTTGGTAAGATTGCCAATGTGCCTTACTTCACACACATTGTAGCTATTTCTTTCTAACCACACCTAAAAGACAGAGTGCGATTGATGTTCCTATTACCCTTCTAATATTAAACGTCGTAGAACGGGGCTTACGCTGACGTTTTAAGATGATTTTTGAATAATGTGGTTATATTTTGACTGTCCCATTGTCAACTCAGAAGTTTTTGTTTTGATTCAGAATTAAGGAAAAGGAACTTTAAAGGGCATTGAGTTTGGTTGTATTTTGTGTTTGTTTTAGTACCTATAATTTAACATAAAAATGAGAACCAGTGCGTCGCAATTTCAATTACTGGTTGAATATATGGAAAGGTATGTAAATAAACATTTTTCAAGTTGTTTTCAAAGAAGTATAATTTTTTGTTTGTGGTCTCAAGTGGTTAGATAAAAATAGAACACTGGAATGTATTTTAAGTTGATCATTCATTACAAGTAGTTTTTTTAGGTATGGTGACCTAAGCAAGCCCACCGAAGAGGCCTCAAGGAAGGGCCACGAATATACAGCGCTGGGCAGAACTAGCAGAATTGCTAAATGCCGACGCGACTGGTGATGTTAAAACTGCTGATAAATGGAGAAAAGTTTGTACTATTTTATTATTATTTACCTTTATTTCTTTTACATTATTTTTATAAATTTAAACACTTATATTATTTTCTTTTCATGTCTATCTTCTATGGTGATGGAAATGTGTGGTGAAGGTGTGGAGCGATTTTAAAAATAACATAAAGAAAAAAGCAGCTCGCATACATAGAGCTGCTCTGGGAACTGGTGGTGGTGGAACAAAAAGTCCTCTCCATCGTGGGAACTCAGGCAGCTACAGGAATTGTTCATATTCCTGAAATTGGGTTAGAGGTAGGTAGGCTGGTAAAATAACCCACTTTTGCTTAATTTATTTGTTTGAAACAATTATTATATTTATATCTTATTGAAATTTACATTACAGGAAGAAGTAGTCACTGGACCACCACCACCAGAGATAAATAGTAATATTTCTTTAATAGAGCAAATTAATGAAGTAGATGATACTAACACTGGTAAGTTTATTTATTTATTGGCACGCAATACAGTTTTATAATAGTGCATTGCATACATTATTGTACATATTATTAAAATTTAGACTAATAGTGTAATATTATAATTAACTCAAGCTGTTTTATAACCATACTTCAAGACATTATAGCAATTATTTGTATTTATTTTAGCCATGGAAGACTGGAATCGTCCAGGGACATCTGCTCGTTCTCCCACTTTTCCTCCCTCACATGTACCATCACAATCTGGAGAAACAGGTACAAACTTTGTAATTACTCTTATACATACATATTGTAAGTTTTTATCCTTGATGGGGCAGACCGAGGTAAGGGTTATTAAGCTAAACATAACATTTTATTATTTATTTTGTGACATGTAGGCAAACAAGCATGCTGGTCACCTTGGTGGTAAATTAACACTGCAGTCCACGAACACCAGTGATTGATTATGAGTCATCAGTGTGTTGCTGACTTGTACCTTAAGATATTAATGCCACAGTACCCTGTAATTGAACTGCCTCTCTCACCCTTCCATATCGGAATACAACAACGCTAGCACTGTTCTTTAGGCAAAAATAGGCAAGTGTGGTAACAAATGAAGATTATTTGACTGTTAATGACAGAATGAGGAATGATCCTTAAGTTCAGTTAACGTCGTCTAATTCTTTATCTATTCTTTCTCATAAATATATCTTAATGTTTCAGGTTTGGCTCTGGCTGGCGAGACGCCGCCTCTACCATCTACTAGTGCACAGCAACAAGCGCAACAGAGCCCCACGCCCTTGCCCTTAACTCCTCGTCGGCGTAGAGGCCGTTTAATAGACAACCCTTGTTCTCCTTCTCGAAGAAGAACCCGGACACAGACACAGTCAGAACTAGCAAGACAAGCATTTGTGAGGTCTGTCTGTGAATGGAGGGCTTTTGAACAGAAAACGGAGCAAGAGAGAATTAGAATAAGACAATTAGAATTAAAATCAGAGGAACGGTGGCAAGATTTATTAGGGATTACAATAGGTTATATAGGACTTCTATCTAATGTTTATATTTTATATTGTTTATCCATGCGGTTCTGGGAGTGAAAGAAAAACGTACAATATATTTACCCGCTACTTCTCTTCCCGCGCAGATCATAAAAGCCGATCGAGGGAGTGGGAAAATGTAAAATATCGTATTATTAGGCGATGAGGCTGACAAACCATCATCATAATGATTTGGATTTCCCTACTTGGCCACCACAATGCGAAATTTAGCCTTTGGATCGTATGTGACCCTAGGCTCTATCCCTTTTGTTTAAATTTTTTTATAAGCTAATAAATATGACATTTGTTTAAAAACTGTTTAAAATTGTTGAAAAATAAAAAGGGGTTGCATTTATGTTTCTGTACTTTTTATTTCCTTACTTATATTAACTTTACTAAATCAATTTGTCCTTCTTGAGTATATTCTTCGAGCCAATTGATCTCGCAATGCTCTGCCCATTAATAAATCAGTGGAACCTTCATTTTCATGTAAGACTTCTTGTAGATTAAATGTTTCTGCAAAGTAAAGTGTCATGATTATTACCTAAAAAATTTATTGCTAAAAGAAAAAATAACTGATACACATTTTATACGACAGTATTTTTGTATTTATGTATATATATATTTGCACCCTATGGTATAAGGCAGCTAATTATTTGTTCAAATTATTTATATTCGTTTGTTATGTATGTGTAATAAAGCATTAAATTAACAAATTGTCTCGTAGACTTACCTTGGGGTTGCCCAGGATCATTATCTGTTTCTTCTGGCTCTGGAACATTATATTTTATAGCAATGTTATGTAACACACAACATGCTATAATTATCTGTGCACATTTGTCTGGCTGATAATGTAATGTTCTGTCTCTGTGAATACAACGCCAACGATTCTTCAGTCGCCCAAAAGTATTTTCTATTAAGACTCTTGTAGAAGTATGTACAGTATTATAGGCTTCTTCAATAGAGCCGTCAGCTGGATTCAAGTAAGGCGTCATTAACCATGGCCTTTGGGGGTAACCAGAATCACCTGTCAAAATGCGTAGATATTTATAATACTGGTAAATTTATAGTACCTATGAACATAATAAACATGAATTTTATTCTTACCTAAAAGCCATACAATTTCATTTTTGCCTATGTAAAGACTGAATATAGTTGTTAATAGTACTATTTTCCCACACAAAAGAATCGTGGGTTGCACCTCCAAACTTTGCATTTACTGATAAAATTAAACAACGGTGGTCACATATCTGCAACAAATAATTTTAATGTTTTAATTTTCTTTGCACATTTACAAAATTCACTTAGTATGTACCGCACATACACTAAAATCATAATCATATTTACTTACCATTTGCACATTCATTGAGTGATAGTGTTTTCTACAGTAATATAAATGCTCCTCCCTTTTTGCTGGGTGTAAATATTTTAAAAGTGGCTGCCATCAATGCATCCTATCACCCCTGGTATCCCGAATTCACTGTAGAAACTAAAATATTAAAAGCATATTTTTTTAACTACTCACAAAGAATAAGATAAGAAGTAGAGATCAAATAAATATATTTTTTATAAAACTATTGCTTTATTTTTAATTTTATCTACCTTTGTCAAATGGTATCCCTCTCTTGTCTTGTTGTAGGAAATTTGATAAATCTTTTGAGAATTTCGGGATGGTTCAATGCTTGTGTTACTTCGTCTAAATAAACACTTATCGCTTCCTGGGAAAATGCTTAGCCTTGCCAGTAGGTCTTTGATAACCACCGTGTGCATAAAATAATAATGCACACAAAACCTACAAATAAAAAAATATAAACATCATAATTATAAAATCTCATTATGTCTATCATAAGGAATCGTACATGGTCAATATCCAATAAGACTTACCTTGGATTCCAATGAGACTCTTTGTGTGGATTTCAAATCCATGTAAAAGGTTAACAAATCACACAAATCCTCAAAAGCTTCTTTATTAAGTCTGTAGCCTTTTATAAAATTGTTTTCACTTATGTGTTCAAGGGGATTTCCAATTAACTTTCTAATGTTCGTTTGAAAATTGCCTTGCTCACGACGCTCATCTTAATAAGCAGCCGTCGTTTAACATATCCCATGCTAAATATCTTCTAGCCGACATTATTTTTCCAACAAACACTCAAAAATAAAGAATTTTGGTAGATCGTTTACACCTTTTCACGCCCCAATTAGCCAGTGAAATAGTTTACTACAGTCGTAAAGGTATTTCTCGATTACGATTGTCAAAGTTACAATACAACTCATGGTACCGATTTCTTAGAAAAGCTATACAAAACGCCACACGTTAGGTAGCGGCTCGATAGCGAGTAACTCGATAGGTTTCAGTGATGACTCATGGTACGGATTTTAATTCTTCAAGTGACCGCTAGAGGCGCTGTACATTTTTTCATAGACATTATTTACGGCGACGCTAGCGAGTTCGGTCACTATTAACTCATGGTAGAGCTACAGACGTCACTATTGTCGCATTCGCGGAGTTCACTTCACAGCGGAGTGCCGAATAAGTGTCGAAGTTACGCGAAATTTCAGAGATTGTGCTTATTAACAATGAAGTGCTGTATTGTGGGGTGTAAAAGTAACACGCAGAAGAAGGAATCACGCGATAAAAGTATATCTTTTCACTCGTAAGTATTTTTACGTAATTTTCCAAATGTGTAGTTCAAACGGATCAAGATTTCCGTCTGGAATGCTAATGTTTAATGAACAGATAAGCCGTTTGTTACGCCATCTATCGTTGAAAAGCAGAACTTTTTAGCCTGCTTTTGTAATATAATGTTGCCAGATGGTGAAACATTTACCATTAATTAGGGAAAATTTAAAAATTAGTTTTCATAAAGTACCTATATCAGCACAGCATGACGATTCCATTGAAGAAATGATGAGATTTCTCGAGGTTGTGCCTATTTACATATAAATAAAATAAACATAGATAACCTATTATTTATTTTCAGCTTTCCCTCGGATGTACAGTTTCATTTGTAGTAGTAGTACCTAGGTATATAAAACGCCCCGTTTGTATGAAGTGCCCTCCTTGTAATATTACTTAACTCTTTGGATTTGTTTGTTCCATTTCACAAAGTTTTGTGTTATTTGATGTTAACAAATTATTTGGGTACCTTCATTTTTTAATATGAATTTAATACCAATAAATATAAATCTACACACTCCGTTTTTTACTCAATCTATGATAGTCAAGGCTCCGACATACCAAACGGAGCCTTTAAAAAGAAATAAATTGAGTATGTAATGATAGGTCACCACAATTTATGTGCATTTAAAATTACATACACCCATGCACATACATACATACCTTATATTACATTAGTACATTATAGTACCGTCCCGCTCTTTGTTTGTTTCATTTTTTACTACTAAAGACTTGGCCTATTCCTTTGATTAGAAATAAGTTCGTAAACACAATTATTTTTAAATTAGTTGTCGTAAATAAAATAAAAAACGCAAATATCAAAAAAATCTCCTACTGTAATCAGTATTATCATATGAAGATTTTTTTAATTTGCCGCGTTTTCTTAGGTCCCGCTTTCATTTTCCACACACTACCTGATTACACGATATTAATTAAATCTATCCTGCAAAATAAAATACAAATTATCCAATCAAGAACTACGCGTATTTTTTTTAGCAGTGACCAGCTTTTGCCCGCGGCTACGCTCGCGTGAATTTGCCTTCCTCTCTTTAGTCTTATTTCCTCATGACTGAGGGTCGTGGCCAATATATGGAATGAAACACATACAACGACTATCTTGACAATTTTAATGGAGTGGTTTGCCATTGCCTTCTCCATTTCACACACAAGCTGATAATCATCAACTAGAGTGCAGGTTTCCTCACGATGTTTTCTTACACCGGAAGAAAGTAGTGGTCGATGGAAACTAACATAGGTACATGAGTCAGATTGGTATACAAACTCGGCACGGGCAGGATTTGAACCCGGGCGCCCTACCACTCGGCCACCACCGCTTCATTTCCCTTCCAGTGCTATCTAAAACTTCTTGTCTCACTTCTAAAATGACGAAGTTTCATATATATAGGTGCCTTTAGGTGTACAATTTTCAAAAATCCAAGTACACATTAATTATTATTTTCAATCTATGTTTTTTAACCGACTTCCTTTTAAATTTTGTAATATATAAAATTTTAAACTCAGATATCAGCTCAAGATATCTGAAAAATTTGATGCAATATTCCAAGAATTAAACGCGGGCATTAAAACAAACATACGCGCATATACATTGCAACTGAAATAAAAGATTTTTGCCGTGTCGCCACGCTAAGAAGATAAAAATACGAGAGTGAAGAAATAAATCCTACTATCCTACTAATATTATAAATTCGAAAGTATGGATGTGAATTTGTGACTTTGTGAGTTTGTGACTTTGTGAGTTTGTGAATCTGTGAGTTTGTGAGGATGTTTGTTACTCAATCACGTAAAATCTACTGGACGGATTTCGATGAAATTTGGTATACGGGTAGAAAAATACCGGAAATAGCACATAGGGTACTTTTTATCGCGAAATTCTCACGGGAGCGAAACCCCGGGACGCAGCTAGTAAATTATAAAAATACATTAAAACTAATTAAATAATTGTCTTATGATCTGTAATTTCGATTTTTCATTTTATTTTAAGATTAAAAATTCGTGGTTTAAATCAGGGCTTGAAACCGGTTAATAAAAAACCAAAAAAATAAGTGTTTTGACCTGGTTACGCAATAACGCTCGGGCCATTACGATCGGAGTGAAAACCCTTTTGAATCGGTCTCGCGAGCGGAAATTACCTGGTTAATCCCGCGCGGGCGAGTGACAAGGACGGGTATATCGCTCAGCGTTTTATCTCACTTACGCATTTGCAAGTCTCAACATGTAGATTGGTTAGATTTATATCGAGCGAGAGTGAGAAATAATCATAGTTAGAGCGAGATAGAACACGATCGTCGAAAAGAGCGAAATGTTTTGGGTCTTTCCGGTATTTTGAACAGGAACTGAAATGATATCGCGCTTTGAACATAACCAGAAATAATATATGGTTTTGCTCAACCGTAACTGATTTAAAACGCTCTTTTTTTAAATGTATGGCGCATCGAGTGAGCTGGTTTAGAATTTTAACCAGGTTAGCAAGCCCTGGTTTAAGTAACTATTGTGTTTTCAGTAACAAGCTGTAAATGTTTTTAAATTATAAGTAATGTATAGAGTTCATTAAAAAATGGTAAATTTTCGATATCTGGCAACATTTAAAATGAAGGTGCGGTGCGGATCCAGCCACAAAAAAATATTGGTCACAGGTGGGGCACAACAACCAAAAATTACTAGAAATAAAAACTATGTTTCTTTTGCGCAATAAACGTAAAAAAAAAAATCGAATGCCCCATATCTTATGTTTATCTAGGAAAGGTAGCCCGGGTTATCTTTTCTGTGCCATTGAGACAAGTACGCAGAAAACGTTCCTTTCATTATATTATTGTAATTTTAAGATTGGACGGTTATAAAAGTGACAAAACATTATGATTTGAAATGTTTGTGAAAATAATTTTCAAAGTCATCCAGTCCAGTTTGTGGGCATGCCCATCCCAGCCCATCATGCCCGCAGCGCTGAATCCGCGCCTGTCAGTAAAGCCATCTAGTGAGTAATAGCAGAACTCAAAACAGTTTGCGAAAGCTGATAAAACAGGTCGCGAAAATAATTCTGCTGCTGGCTAATAGGTGGCTATACAGTTTGTTAAAATAAGATAAAATAAGTCGTACGTCAATGCTTTAGAGTTCATTTTTGAAGTCTTGTCTAAGCTAAGTATACGTCCCCCGCTCCCCTCCCAATGCGGACACTGTCTTTCATTTGTAAAATGCCTATGGGCACCTCCTCCCCTTTGCCTCCTCCGTGGTTCGTAGCTTTCCAAAAATTTACCAAAATTTTTAGATTTTTGACGCGAGGCTATGATGTCCATTTTTATCTGATCCTGGTTTGTTTGGCACCATCGTAACTTGCTTCTGAAAATTTTTTGACTTTCACGCATTTCCGTCCAGGCTGGACCAGATTGAGCTTATTTTGAAGCAACCACTCCTCATATTTAAGCCGAGCCTCCCTGTGAGCCTCCCTTACATGTCGGTAAGACGCTGAAGGTCTTCACTTATTAAGAGCTGCTAGAGTCGTTTTTATTTCTAGTAATAAGATATCTTTAGAGCCGCATGAAAAGACTCACATCACTTAACAGTTCCCTTCTTGTATTGCCAACAGCCGCGTCGCACGCTGATGGAACAAGTCAGCCGTCTTCTCGGCGAGTTAGGCGAAGAGAACCTTGTGCCAGAGTGCGTGGGAGTGGCGCCGGCCGGGGCGGCCGGGCACGGCACACGCGGCGCTGGCGGCCCTGGGAGTGCCCGCGTTGGTGGTCCTGCCCCGCACGCGCCTGATGTGCGACCATTGTTGACTGCGCTACTGGCCCGTCTCAACAAGTAAGAACCTCGTGCCAGAGTGCGTGGGAGTGGCGCCGGCCGGGGCTGCGGCCGCGGCGCTGGCGGCCCTGGGAGTGCCCGCGTTGGTGGTCCCCTGCCCCGCACGCGCCTGATGTGCGACCATTGTTGACTGCGCTACTGGCCCGTCTCAACAAGTAAGAACCTCGTGCCAGAGTGCGTGGGAGTGGCGCCGGCCGGGGCTGCGGCCGCGGCGCTGGCGGCCCTGGGAGTGCCCGCGTTGGTGGTCCCTGCCCCGCACGCGCCTGATGTGCGACCATTGTTGACTGCGCTACTGGCCCGTCTCAACAAGTAAGAACCTCGTGCCAGAGTGCGTGGGAGTGGCGCCGGCCGGGGCTGCGGCCGCGGCGCTGGCGGCCCTGGGAGTGCCCCCGTTGGTGGTCCCTGCCCCGCACGCGCCTGATGTGCGACCATTGTTGACTGCGCTACTGGCCCGTCTCAACAAGTAAGAACCTCGTGCCAGAGTGCGTGGGAGTGGCGCCGGCCGGGGCTGCGGCCGCGGCGCTGGCGGCCCTGGGAGTGCCCGCGTTGGTGGTCCCTGCCCCGCACGCGCCTGATGTGCGACCATTGTTGACTGCGCTACTGGCCCGTCTCAACAAGTAAGAACCTCGTGCCAGAGTGCGTGGGAGTGGCGCCGGCCGGGGCTGCGGCCGCGGCGCTGGCGGCCCTGGGAGTGCCCCCGTTGGCGGTCCCTGCCCCGCACGCGCCTGATGTGCGACCATTGTTGACTGCGCTACTGGCCCGTCTCAACAAGTAAGAACCTCGTGCCAGAGTGCGTGGGTGGCGCCGGCCGGGGCTGCGGCGGCGGCGCTGGCGGCCCTGGGAGTGCCCGCGTTGGTGGTCCCTGCCCCGCACGCGCCTGATGTGCGACCATTGTTGACTGCGCTACTGGCCCGTCTCAACAAGTAAGAACCTCGTGCCAGAGTGCGTGGGAGTGGCGCCGGCCGGGGCTGCGGCCGCGGCGCTGGCGGCCCTGGGAGTGCCCCCGTTGGCGGTCCCTGCCCCGCACGCGCCCGATGTGCGACCATTGTTGACTGCGCTACTGGCCCGTCTCAACAAGTAAGAACCTCGTGCCAGAGTATATGGGAGTGGCGCCGGCCGAAGGCTGCGGCCGCGCCAATAGATGTATTTGCATCAAAAATATTACTCAAAGCGTGCCTAAAGTTGTTGACAGCTCCAAACGTTGTTGACTCTATTTGATTTTATGCAAAATCTTTTGATTTTTATGTATTCTTAAAAAAAAGTTTTACACAAAATTAGGTTTTATAATAGGTACAATAATGTTGAAATTAGCCTCCAATTCCAATTGATATGTATTTATATCTTGCCTGATGGAATTTAAATAAAACTTACATATGGTTTACGTCATAAACATAAACATTCATCATAAATCTACTTTAAGAAGTCTACTTTGATATCTTATTATATCAAAAAGTACTAAAATTATCCCTGGCCGCGAAAAAATAAAAATGACGAAACTGGTCCATACAAAATTACCCAAACCCCTTTCGAGGTTCTTAATTTTTTTTAATTTTGACTGTATTTTTGCAATTTTTTAGGGAAACCGCTCACAATCATACAAAGTCTACTGGACGAATCTCGACGAAATTTAGTACAGAAATAGAGAAAGACTTGAAAAATCATATAAGATAATTTTATCCCGAAATTCCCAACTGAGCGGAACCCTGGGGCGTAGCAAGTTTTCCATACCTATGAAAAATGCTATGTTAGCTGCGCCTCGGGCCCTACTCCCGGAAGATTTTTTGGATAAAAAGTCTCCTATGTGCTATTCCCGGTATTTTTCTACTCGTATACCAAATTTCATCGAAATCAGTCCAGTAGATTTTGCGAAGTTGAGTATCGAACATACATCTAAACTTTCGCATTTAAAATATCAGTGAGATTTGTGAAATTTCGATGAGCACTAGTATGGGACCGAGTGGTCCAAAATATATGTATTTAGTTGCATTTATCGCAGAATATAATGCTTTAACGGCCGAATACTGAAACGTCACTCAGATGCAACAGTCAGCTGAAGCGCTCTCAAATCTAAGCATCTGCCAAAAAGTAAGTGGTATACACAAAAGCTACTCAAACGTTTTGAAGCCATTATCAGCTAAGCAGACCTAAAGTAATTTACGTCATTTCCTATCATTCACGTTCATTCAATAACCTCTTTTTTCGATATATTTTCTCTAATTACCCACTAAAGAATGACGCCATTTTATTTTTAAAAAATTGCCGCTAATGTTAACAAAACAAATGAAAAATGCAAAGTTCAGAATTTGTCACACGGATTATTAAAAATAAGGAAATGAAATTGTTTAATTTATTACATAGATGTCCGCCAACGGTGGAAAGATCCCAGATTCGAATCCTATTCGTGCTATAATGTATTGTTGTTTCTAGATAATTTGCCGCTGATTCTAGACCAAGATTTAAAAACAACTTGTCCCAAAAAATAGTATTTTTCCGATCTTATTTATTGCTTAATAACCTTTGCTTTTTATTATCAATTGTAAATACCTACTCTGTTTACCCATTACCATATCCATACAGTGCTGCCCGCTGGAGTGATAAAAAATGTCGTGGAAATTATTGCCGAGATACTCATTCTTTTGGGTTTTTAATTAAAAGAAACAACAAAAACGAACATATAATTGTCATACGTTTATTACTCTCATCACGTTGCTGGCCAAGCTGGCCGGTCCCACTGCGGTCCCAACTTCACCATGCAACTCAAGCTTATGTAGAGGAATATAAAAAAGAAGTCATGAAACACAGACTATCCAACGCTCTACAACATAGTTAAGACAAAGTCTTACAAGGTTAAAAACCTAATTAATTCTTATCAAACCCAAAAGAGAAGTGTGCATTTATTACTAGTAGCTTTATTTTATTTTATGTTTATTGTATTTTGAACACACTAGCAGCTTAGCTGATGCGTGTGTATCTTAAAGTTTAGAGATTTTGTCTAATCTGTTCTTAAAACTGTTGACAGAAGATGCAGTGACGATATTTTATTTCAGAGTTATTATTTATTTATTTTCAGGAAAATATTACACACATATAAAGAGTAAATTACGTTGTTAATGCTATCGTATTAAAGTGTATGTTGTTCTGACTCATTGTGTAGGAATACAGCAATTACTTGAATTGAAATTTTGCTTCCATTAAGTGATGAAAATGTGATATTTTTCTAACCATTTACTAAGTTTCATGAGTGACAGTCACATGACGGTTGACTCAATAGTACGTGACCGCGCGGCCACTACACGTGTAGTGTAGCAGCGTCACCCAGCCGTCCTTATTCACGTTCCCGCCTAGGTGACACCAGAATAACCCCGCTATCTGATGGCTCTGCTGGGAAATACAGCTGTGATTTTTGTGCGATAAATAAAAATCGTAGTGTATGTTGTCGTATGCACCTACCTAATTTTGAATGGTAGCAAGTGAGTATTCAAAGTCATGCACTTATTACTTCCTTTCACCATTTAGATTAAATCAACAACTTTAGGTACCTACCTATCAAAAATTAATCTCGCCAGATAGTATCTCTGGGAATACGGCAAAAAAATCAAGTGAGCACTTCGGTCTTCGAGGGCGGTCTGAGATTTCAATTCGTACTGTAGACATAAAAAGTAGTGAAAACACACGACAGGCTGAAAAACGCACTCGATCCACTTAAATCCATTGCAATTGGTATTCAATAAACAAAGTAGGATTGCCATGCAATCGCTTTTCTAAATTAAAAAATCTTTTGAGAGCAAAATAATAAGAATCACCCAAGGTTTCATTAACTTGTGACAAAGGCAGTTTCAATGGTAAAGCTACATGAAATTGCTTATTTTCTGTTACTTGAGCAATTGTAATGTTTTGTTATTATCATTAAATCTTGCTTTTTATATTCCTCCATATGTGACCAATGATATTATGATGATGATTTATATGTTTATGTTTTATTCTGTGAATTGTCGGATTGTTAAATTTACCGATTTCGTCCAAATTAAAGGGTATGGCCTGCCTACATCTGTGTTCCTGAGCACACAGCCTAACACTCTTAAAAACCAGAGTGAATAAGCTGCTTCTAGGTAAACTCGATACACTGTAGACCCCATCTCTGTCCTCGGGCAAAATTGTGGTCAAGAGCTAACCCATCTTTTATAAAAAAACTTGGTTTCCTCTTTGTTGAGTCATATTTCAATACTAGCTGTTGCCCGCGGCTTCGCCCGTGATAGATTAAGTAGATATAAAAATATAATATATGTATGTATTTGTATATTTACATAAAAGAAAAAGACAAAAAACGGTTACTGTGTGTGTACGGCAGCGAGGGGTGAGACAGGGAGACGTGATATCTCCGAAACTGTTCACCGCCGCCCTGGAAGATGTTTTCAAGCTTCTGGACTGGAGCGGACTCGGCATCAATATCAACGGCGAGTACCTCACTCACCTTCGATTCGCTGACGATATCGTAGTCATGGCTGAGACCTTGGAAGACCTAGGCACAATGCTCGATGGCCTCTGTAGAGCCTCTCAACAAGTGGGTCTAAAAATGAACATGGACAAGACGAAAATTATGTTTAATATCCGTGTCGCACCCACTCCTCTGAAGGTTGGAGACTCTACACTCGAAGTTGTTGACAATTATCTATACTTGGGACAAACAGTTCAGTTGGGTAAGTCCAACTTTGAGAAAGAGGTCAACCGTCGAATCCAACTCGGCTGGGCAGCGTTCGGGAAGCTTCGCGATATCTTCTCGTCCAAAATACCGCAGTGTCTCAAGACTAAGGTCTTTGACCAGTGTGTGTTGCCAGTAATGACATACGGAACAGAGACGTGGTCGCTTACTATGGGCCTCATAAGAAGGCTCAAGGTCACCCAAAGGGCGATGGAGCGCGCTATGCTCGGAGTTTCTCTGCGTGATCGAATCAGAAATGAGGAGATCCGTAGGAGAACTAAAGTAACCGACATAGCCCGCAGAATCGCGAAACTTAAGTGGCAGTGGGCGGGGCACATAGCTCGTAGAACAGATAGCCGTTGGGGCAGAAAAGTTCTCGAGTGGCGACCACGAACCGGAAAACGTAGTGTTGGCAGGCCTCCCACTCGGTGGACCGACGACCTGGTGAAGGTCGCGGGATGCGCATGGATGCGGGCAGCGCAGGACCGGTCGTTATGGAAATCCTTGGGGAGGCCTTTGTCCAGCAGTGGACGTCTTTCGGCTGAGAGAGAGAGAGACTGTGTGTGTATTTTGTGTTCTAGCCAAAGATTTAAAATTAATTCAAATCTTTGGTGCTAACGATAAGAAGGAAATTCCCGAAGACTTAATAAGAAACATTAAAGGTAAAATGGGGTCAGGAAGACAAAAAGCTCAAGAAGCACAGTATTATAAAGAAAATGTCCAGCCCAGCCACGTCTGTCTGTCAGTTTGTATTAAGCTCAAAAATACTGAACGGATTTCGGCAATGAAAAACAGATGTGTTAATATGACAAAAGAAATCGAGCAAAAATTTTTACAAGTCCAGTCTGGACTTGTGTGTCGTTATAACCCCCTTTTTTATGTTCTCAGTGGACAGATAAAGGTCTTTTGGAGCAACGTTTGTATGGGACACATTTGTTGGAAACCATGCCCTCACCCCCTTTTGGCTCAAAGAAATCTAAATATTTTTTTCCTCAGAAACTAGAGGTCGCGCGAAAAAATTTACATGACCAAATGTGTTGGTCATGAGGTCATCTATGGCATGAGGCAATGAAAAGCAGTACATAATTATAAAATAATAACTTCCTAATCTTCCGGATACTAAAGCTAACAAACCTTCTTCCATTCAGAAAAATAATGTGAAGTGCGCAAGAGTCCTCAAAATTAATTTTCTAATATTCATGTTCAATCATTAAAAAGGAGAAAAATATCTTACCACTACTAACAACCTGGCATCTTTTCCACTGACACTGACTCCCATAATGCCTTTAGAAGAGCAGTCCACATCCCCTCCCATCATGATGGGGCTTCCAAACTTGACAAAATGAGAAATCAAAGTGTCTAACATTACACATCATTTTTCACCTATTTTAATGTTTCTTCATTCATAAGAAAACCCTGGACATAAAAATATCAATTAGTATACTACATTTGTATACCACACTTTATTTATTATACAAGTTAGCCATTTACGCACGGGCAGATGTAAAACAAATGAGCATCGTGGAACGACGCATCAAGCCATTTTCCGTCACGGAATTCGAGTCGATTTTACTGCCAAGCCACGGCAATAGATGTTTTACATCAATACGTTTTTGTTTTTAGGTGCGGAAGCCTAAAACGCGCTACCTACTTACTCACACTTATTTAAATAAAGTATTTAAATAATTTGTAAACATAAGGACGGAAATGACATGGCAGAGCCTGGTAACCTTCTATAGCGGGAACAGAATTTTATTAATCGACCTCTAATTCAAATGTTGCATTTGGCGACCACTATACGACTCAGAGGTCGAAGCAATATAGCTTCAGAATCAAAAGCCATCATTTCATTCGGACCTACGTCCAACAGAATAGAAAATAGTTGAGGTACGGAACTCTAAAAACATCTTCCCAAACTACGATTTGCATTTATTCGTGAAAGTAAACTCAAAGTTACACTTTATCTTCTGGATCTATATCTTTTTTTTTTTTTTTTTTTTTTTTTTTTTTTTTGACAGGACTAAAACATAGTTTGCTCTAAAAAAGCATTTACTACTACACCGGGACGTTTTGAGGCGAGGGCTTGTCGCCACTCCAACAGCCTTTTCGGCAAAAGCGCAAGGGGCTCCCAGTTGGGAAACGAACCTCGGCCATGGGCTTTGCCTTTGAACAATGGCGAGCGATGCAAGCTCGTGAGCGATACAACACTCATTGCCTTAAGGGCCTGACCTAACTGCCTTATGGGCCTATGTCGGCGTGAAGCGCCCAGGTACATACCGGTACCGGGTGAAAATTGTCGAGCTATCCCTGCTTCTTCGCCCTCGATTCCGTCGAGTGCGGTTTTCGCGCGGTATCGTGGAGAGAAACTCTGGCTCCCGGTTGGAGCTTCCGCAGAGTTATCGAGCTGGGGGTTTGCAACCGTAATGGGGTCGTCTGGATCGAATAGGACGTGCCTCGGACGTCGACGCCTCAAGGGGACTCCTCTGGTGGGGGTGTAGTTAGCGGCTTGGACCACTAAGGGATTTGGATGAGTGGCAGCTCTCTGGAAGTATCGTTTAGATACGCCTTTGAGATAACTGGCGATGGAAGGAAGTTCTAAGTCTCTGTGCAGGTCACGGGTGCGGAGTCCCGGGGTGCCCCGGTGGCTCTGACCGTGAACCTGTTTTGGAGTACTTGAAGCTTCTTCAGGTGGGAGGGTGCTACGTGTGCGAACACTACGCTGGCGTAGGTCATGACTGGGCGGATGCACAGCTTGTAAAGAGTCAGCTTATTTCTAAGTGACATCTTTGCGTTGCTGATCATGGGAGATAGTCGGCCGAGGTAGAAGGCGGCTCGGTTTCGAACTCTTTGGATATGGGCCCCGAAAGTGAGGCCGCCGTCGAGTATGATACCCAGATATTTAGTTTGGTTTACCCATGGAATGAGTTTGCCAAACATGGATATCGTCCGCAGGAGCGGTTGGGTGCTGTAGGCGGAAGGGCGTGTTGCACCTTGTCTATCCCTGTTGTAGAAGAACACTGCCGCGCTCTTCTCAGGGTTGACTTCGATGCGCCACTTTTTGAACCAAGCGCCGAGAGCGTCGGCCGCTTGTTGGAGTCGCCTGGATATTACATCCTTGCGGGTGGAGGAGGTGTAAAGTGCCGTGTCATCGGCGAATAGGGCCAGCTCCACGTTGGGAGTGCGCGGTACGTCATTGGTGTACAATGCGTATAGGATGGGAGACAGAACGGAGCCTTGCGGAACTCCGGCTGTGATAGGATGGGGGCTGGAGAGGTGACCCTCTACTCTGTAGCGAAAGGTTCTGTTCGACAAGAAGTTTCGTATGATGTGCACGAGACTGTCAGGCAATCCCATATTGGCTAGCTTGGATATCAAGCCAGCATGCCAAACTTTGTCGAACGCTTTCGCTACATCGAAGAAGAGTCCTCCAGTGGTTTGGCCGCGGATGCGGCGACTAAGGATGTGCTCCGTGATGCGGTGCAGTTGGTTGACGCAAGAGTGTTTTGCGCGGAAACCCATCTGCTCGTTGGGCAGGAGGTTCAGGGACTCGGTGTAGTCCCTGAGTCGTCTCGAGATTATTCTCTCGTATATCTTCCCAATGCAACTGAGTAAGCTGATTGGTCGATATGAGGTGGGATTTTTCAGGTCTTTGCCTGGTTTGGGGATACCTATGACTGTTGCTTGTTTCCAGGCGTCTGGAAATGTGCAATTTGCTAGGCAAGCATTGAAGATGCTTACTAGCAGAAGTAACAGGGTCTGGGGTAGGCTCTTTAGAAGGCCGTTGGAGATCCCGTCAGCTCCAGGAGCTTTGCGGGGGCGTAGGGACTTGATGATCGACTCGACTTCGTCGATCGTGGTAGGAGTGAGTGGGAATTCGGAAGGAGCCGCTGCAGAGGCTGTTAGGCTCTCTACATGCGACTCGATTTCCCATAGGTGGTCTGGGTCGACTGGCTCACGACTAGGAGAGCATTGGCTCTCCAGGCTGTCTGCTAGGCATTCAGCTTTTTCGTCATCATCGAAAGCGATGGAGCCGTCCGTGCGAGTGAGTGGAGGGGTCGAAGCTACAGTGTCGCATTTGAGAGCTCGTGCTACACGCCAATAGGCAGTGTGCGACGGTTTCATCTCTGCGAGGAGGTCACCCCACTGTTCGTCCCTGAGTTCTTTCATGCGCTCCCTGACTCTACGTTGCAGATAGCGCATGTGAGAACGGGCCTCATCAGTTGGGTAGAGGTCGTGCAGTCTGGTCGCGGCGTTCTTTTCCGTCATCAAATTCCGCATGTCTTCAGGCAGCTCCATTCTGTGGTTCGGATCCACAGATGGGACCTGCCTGGAGCAACCCTGGAGGGCTGATTGCAGATGATTTCTGAGGGAAGAGATGGCCAAGTCAGTTTCGTCTTTGGATTGGATCCTATCGGGAATTGCGTTCAAGTCGGCTGAGGGCTGGTCGAGTACTCTTGCGAGTTTCTTCCAGTCCGTTACCGTTCTTGTATGCACTGTCCTTCCGTTGTCAGTTTGTCCTAGTTGGAGTAAGACGGGTCGGTGGTCAGAATCAAGTTCTGAGTGGACTTCGATTGAACAAACCTGAAGGGCTATGTTCTTGAGTAGTGCTACGTCAATGACGCTGGGAGTGTGACCTGCGGTGGTCGGGTAGCGAGTTGCACTCAGGGGAGCTACAACGTCAAAGTCTAGGGACTCTTCGAGTCGCACTAGGGTATTGCCATTGGTCGAGTTGGAAATCGAATGCCACCTGGTGTGCTTGCTGTTGAGATCGCCAGCCAGAATGGTGGCGTGTCCCATAGCGAATAGGGCTTCTAGGTCACTACTAAGTAGAGTTCTAGTAGGCCTGAGGTAGACGGAGGCGATGTTGATCGGCGAATGGCCGGTCATCGCGATGCGTATGATGGAGCATTCCAAGTTCGTGAGAGCTGGGGGATCGAGAGAGGAGCAGTGCAGAGACCTTTTGTAATAGATTAGGTCCCTCCGAGGGGGGTCCCTATTCTATCATTGCGGACTAAGTTGTAATTGGCAATGCGCGGGTCGCGGTGGAATGGTTTTGAGGAAGGTCTCTTGCACCAAAGAGGATGTCCACCTGGTGTTTGGTAAGGTATTGAGTGATCTCTACCTTCTTTTCACGAATGCCATTGGCATTGAAAAATGCCAAGGTCAACGATCGGGGTTTGTTCCTCTGATTCAGACTACCCATTATGGTTGCGTTTGGAGGTTTTGGGGGATCATAACCGATTGGATCTTGCGGATCTCATTACGGTAGCGCATTGCTACCTTTATACGTTCGGCGAAGTCGTCGCCCGCCTGGATTAGAGCGTTCCCGATTTCCTCGACCATATCGATGTCGAGGGAAACGATTACGCTCAGTCCGAACTCGAACGCCTGACTTCCGGCTGTTCCGCGGTTGCTTGACCCTGAGGGTGCAGGCGGAGCCGCGGGAGAGCTTTCGATCTGGCGATCGTGTTTTGGCGTGGCGGCGGGTTTGACCGCTGCAGCATAGTTTGCCGGAGCCTGAGGGGCTGGGCGAGGGACTGGAGTTGGGAGAGAGGCTGATGGCCTCTTCCCAATGGGAGGGAACGCCGCTGAGTCGGCGGTATCTGGGACGGTGGCCCTAGTGGCCGCGGGTGCCGTTGGCCTACGCCTGGCACCAGTGGAATTTGCGGTCGTAGCCTGTTTTGGCTTGCTCTTTGGAGCCTTCGGGCACCCGCGCCAATTGGCAGGGTGGCCCGAGCCCCCGCAGAGCACGCACTCAGGCTCGCCCGGAGACTCCCTGGTGCGCTCGCAGTCGCGTGTGGGATGGTCTCCCAGGCACTTGACGCAGCGTGGCTTGGCATGACAGTTTCGGGCCGAATGGCCGTAGTACTGGCAGTTGTGACACTGCCCGATTTGTCCCCGCTTGTAGGGGCTTCGACGGAGAAGCCAGTGAGACCTGCGACGGTCTTCACTTTGAAGATCCCTTTCCCTTCCGGGGATTTGTCCAGGATGACGTGTACCATATCGTATGGTACACGTGGGTTGCGACCCTGATACATATACTCAATACTCAATACTCAATACTCAATATTTCAATACTCAATATTTTCTTGCATCCATAAATTTGACATGGTGACATATAAATGAAAGTACATTTATGGACCCTGTCGGGCACAGCAACTTGGGTAGAAAAGAGGAGGTCGCATCATCTCATTTTATTATTAACAACATATATGTAAATCTTAATTTCATGTAAGTAATGATTATTTGTAATAAAATAAATATAGGTACATATTGTTAAGTATTAATTTATTAGTAATATTAGGTATTATTAAAATTTAGAATATGTCATTTAAATAGTCATTTATATTATAATAAGCTTTATCAATTAGTATTTTTTTTAATTTTCTGTAGAATTGTTTATCATTATCTTCTTCCTTTATTTGTTTAGGTAGTTTATTGTAGATTTTAATTGACATTATGTATGTACTATTAGAATTTAATTTTAAGTGGCTAATTGGTAGCAACAACATATTTTTATGTCGTATAGTATATTTGGAATTTACATCTCCCCGTCTTGTGTATAATTCTGGGTACCTACGGACGAATTTACAAATCTCGAATATATATAAGCTGGGGATGGTAAGTATATTTAAGTTTTTGAAATGTGGTTTGCAGCTTTCTGTTTCTTTGATATTTACTAGTATTCGAATTAATTTCTTTTGCATGGTTAATAAGTTGGGAGCATCTGCACTATTACCCCACAATATTATACCGTAGGATAGCCAGGCATACGCGTAGGCATAATACGTGCTCAACGCTGTATTGAGGTCAGTTGTTTTTTACTTCACGAAGTGCATACGCGAAACTTGATAATTTTGACTTTAATTTTTTTATATGTGTTTTCCAGCTAATGTGGCTATCTATGGATATACCGAGAAGGTTAAATTGGTTAACGCATTCCTATTTTAGTTCCGTTAAACGTGAAATTTAAATCTAAAGACTTTTTTGGTGGGGTGGAAGCACATTAGTTTTGTTTTTTTAAAGTTTATTTCTAAATTGTGTTGCGTCATCCACGTTGATGTTTTGGTAAGTAAAGAGTTTAGTTTATTGTGTATACCTGTTTCGTTTTGGCAGGAAGTAAGAAGTGAAATGTCGTCCGCAAATAAAACACATGTGTCGTCTACCATTTTAGGGAGGTCATTTATGTAGATTAAGAATAAGAGACATCCCACTACACTTCCTTGGGGTATAGATGCGTTAATTACTTTTTCCTCAGAGCGGACGTTTACTATTTTATTAGACTTATAATCATAGTGCTCAATTTCGACAAATTGTTGTCTATCCTTTAGGTATGATGCAAACCAGTCGAGTGAAGTGCCGCGAATTCCTATTCCATATAATTTATTTAATAATATGTCATGTTGTACCTTATCGTAGGCTTTCGTCATATCTAATAGTATTCCTACACCATATTGTTTACTATCCAATAGTTTAATTATTTCGCGTAAATATTTGTAAACCGCTAATGTTGTAGAACGTTTTTTGCGAAAACCATTTTGACACTCATCAAATATTTTATATTTTTCGCAAAATTTGTAGATGCGATCGCAAATAATTTTTTCAAATACCTTTGAAGCCGTAGGTAAAAGAGCTATGGGCCGGTAGTTATTTACATCCGTCTTTTCGTTTTTTTTGTGGATTGGCTTTATTATTGTTCTTTTTAGTAGGTTGGGGAAGACGCCCTCTCTGAAAGATTGGTTTATCAGCACTGTGAGAGGATGTGTTAATTCATCTGCGCAGTCTTTGAATAGGCTGGGTGGTATTTCATCTATTCCGCAGCTTTTTTTATTTTTAAGATTTTTTATGGTCTTATATACTTCTCTATCGTCAACGGTGCCGAGAAACATAGTATTTACCGAGGGGTTTATTACCGGGCGGCCGCTCGGGCGGCTGCTGCCTGGTGCTGGCTCTCCGACGGCTGCAAAAAAAGTTGTTGAAACAATTGGCTATCTGCTTGGGGTCCGAGTGCGGGATATTATTGAATTTTAGTTTAATATTTATTTTATCTTTGGTGTCATGTTTCTTTGTTCTCTCCTAATTATGCTCCACATAGTTTTTGTTTTATTATTTGATAATTTCATTCTATTTATATAATGTAATTTTTTTGAACATACTACTGCTTTTTTCAAAACTTTATCATATGATTTATAATGTTGATTTATGATTGAATTATCTGATTTTAATTTAAATGTTTTTAACAATCTTTTATTTGCGGAAGACTTTTTTATTCCATTGGTTAGCCAACCTTTTTTAAATTTTGTTTTTAATTTGATAATTTTCTTTGGTATATGCTCATTTTAACAAATTATTAATTATGTCGTGAAATGCCTGATAGTTTTCATTAATATTGTGATTTGGTTTTAATACGTCATTCCAGTTTATTGAATTTAAATGTAATTTAAATTGAGAAATCATACTCCGGTTATACAAACGTTTTTCGGTATACCAAGTCTTTTTATTGACATTTTGGCATGGTATTTTTAGATGTATACTAGTAGCTGCATGATCGGAGAAACCTAGTTCTTCTACATTTGTCTTAAGGATGTATTTACTGTCGAAATTTGTATATATGTGATCGATACAGCGTGATGTTTTTGAAGTTATTCGAGTCGGCTTATCAATGTGTTGTGTGAATCTATATTCTAACATTAGGTCTAATAGTTTTGAAGTTTGGTTATCGCGCTGTAGGATATTTATATTAAAATCACCACCAAGAACAATATTATATTTACAATATTTTTTATTTATGACGTTTAGTATTTTATTTAGCTGTCTATAGAACGCGACCTCATCTAATCCATTCCAGTACAATAATATTATAATCACATTTTCTTTCACGAGTTCCACAGCACAGATTTCTACTACATATTGAAGTGACAGGTTAGTAATATCATACTTCTCTTCATATTCTATATGGTCTTGTAGTAGTATACAGACGCCTCCTCCTGATTGCTTTGTTCTCCTGAAAGAAGCTGCTTTTTTATATCCGTCAAATTGTATTAAGTCTTCATTGTTTTCCGTTATCCACGATTCTGAGATGCATATTGCTTGATACATTGAATTCTCGTCTAGAAAAGCATCTAATAGGTCTTGCTTATTACATACACTCTGCATATTTTGATATAAAATTTTAAATGGTGGATTGGTATTTACGAAAGGAATTATTTCGGGCGTTGTTTTCATTGGTTTGCCGGTAGTATTTCTTTTGTGGGTATTTTTCTTCTTGTGTTTTATGTGTGCCTGGCAAAGATTCTTGTGAGTTTGTGCGTCCTTTCTGTTTGATATCAAATTTTTCTCCTTCTATGAATAATTCATTGTTTCGTATGACTGCATATAATCCATTTTTTCTGGCTGAAAACATTTCTTCTCGCATTATTTTCCTCTCCTTTCTTTGATTTTCGTCCAAAAAATCTGAAATTGACAATCCCGTTCCATAAAAGTGATGGCTGTTGCTGATTATGTATTTGGTCATTCTTTTACTGATCAGCTCTATTACGAGTGGCCGCTTTCCGTTTTTCATTATATCGGCCTATTCTGTAGGTCTCTTCGATGTAGCCGGTTAAATCTACTCGCATCAAATCGTGAAACAATCCGTGAATCCGATTATGTAAGTTGCGCTCAGGTTCTTTATAATATTCGTCAAATCCATAAAGTACTATTTTCTTGCTGTTGTTTTCAGATGAAGTCGTGGTAGTACTTATCCCTTGAGTTTCCAACTCCATGATTTTCTTTTTTAAGTGGTCAGTATCCCTGTTTAGTTTATCTATCTTTTTCTGTAGTTGATCTATTTCTATTTTCCTGTTTTTCATTTTCTATCTTCGAAGTAGTTGTTTCTGTTTTGAATTCGTCCCTTAATTCATTGATAGCTTTATGTATTTCTTTTTGTATAGTATTTTGTAATTGTGATATGATGTTTTTGTTATTTTCTTGAAGTTTTTGGGCAATAATCTCGCTTAGATTTTGCAGTGTTATTTCTCTGCGTATGTCAATTCCGACATTTTTATGCAAACTTTCTGGGGAAACCGTATCTCCAATAATACACAAATCATCCGAAGTCATGGTTTCGTTGTGTATAATTGGTGTGTTTTTTCGTCTTTGTGTGACGTTTGTAGGGGTAGTATATTGTGTAGACAGTTGTGGTCGTTCTGGTTCAGTATTGGCGCTCGACGCACACGCTGGTATGTCCGTGTTTCCTGTTTTAGGCGTTTTACAGTGGCAGGCTGGACATTTCCATGATTGTTTATGTGCCGCGGTCATCGTATTATTGAAGCGCTGGAGCGACACATTGGCGCAATCTAGGTCATACGTGTTTTTGCAGTGAACGCACGTTAGATATTCCCTTTTAGGGAGCTTTTGGTTGCATCCCGCACAGAGTTTGGACTTGTTGTTATCTGTTGACATAGTTATCGTTGGTAATAAGAACTTGGTACAGGGTGAGGTACTTATCTTCGATCGCTAGCGTGGTACAGGGGCAGAGCGCGGCCGGCGGCGGCGACAAGCGAAGAGGTGACTCACGCCAGTGAGCTATGCGCGGGTTGTCGTAGGTCAGGAACGTCAAGATATCAACGGTTTTTTTGTATTTATTTTGTTTATAATTTCACTATTTCAACACTTTTTGAAATTTTAAAATCACAGTATGGATAATGGTTAACTATATTTCAAGTATTTCACTATTTGGTAGATATAGATAAGGTATTTACTTCGGTTTAGAATTAAAGTACACGCAGCGGTTCTAGTTAGATGTGCGCTCTCTTGACGGCTCGGACGAGTCGAGTACATCCGGTGGACTTCCCGGACAGGGAGATTTTGGGATCGAAGGGACTCCAGGACGTACTCAGTGGAGATGTCCTGGGGGATACGCCTGATGACGGCGCGAAGGACGCGATCCTCCTCTAGCGTGAATGAGTGCCAAGGCACATTCCGCTCGTTGAGGATCGCTGTGAGCGACTTGTAGTCGGGGACGGACTGGAGTGTGACTCGGATGCCGATGTCACACTTGTGAGCTTTCGTATAGTAAATACGACGCTCCTGAAGGGTTTTAGATAGCGACTCCCAAGATTTGGGGTCGTGGATGATGACCGGAGGCGGGGCCTTCGGCTTATGGACGGGTGCCGCTGCAGCGGTCGCGGGTTTGCCTTGAGGAGGCGGATTTGCCTTCCCTTCGGCGGTTTTCACCGCTTTGGGAGGTGGCATCGCTTTGTCCGACTGGGATTTGCGCGGGCGTTTACCCCCTACGACGACGAAATCGTCGTCTTCGGAGGAAGACGTCTGCGAGGACGAGGTGGCTTCAGTGCCTGAAGATGAGGAGGAGGAGGTGAACCCGGTCGGCGCCTCAGGTTCAGAGTCCGTCTCCATTTCGGAGTCCGATTTCTCGGATTCCGGTGGGAGAAACGCACTCGGAGACCTGCATTGCGGTCTCGGGTTCCTCTACAGGGAGGATACCATAGCGGTTTGGTAACGCGGTCGCGGTCGGGATCGGTTGGGGGGGAGGCGAGGCTGGTGGTTCCTCGAAGTGGAGGGGGGCAAATCTTGTTTGCCTTGAGGACCTGAGCAATTTGGCCAGAGAAACTCTGGCCATATGTCGGGCTCAAAAGGTTGAGAAGCGTTTGCCAGTTTGGCGGGTCGGTGGGGGGCTTGCCATTTTAGTGGCAGCGTGAGAGGGGGGGTAAGCCCGGGGGTACACCCGGGTTCCTATACCTTGCCTCCCGCCGGGTGTAGGCGGGTGGCGTGTTCCTATGTCCCCTACTGCGTGATGTCTGTGTGGGTCTGTTGCCAACCTTGTTCGGGCAAACAGGTGTGTCCCTAACACTTAACTACCTAACCGATACCCGGGGTTGACTAGGGAAGCCCCCAAGGCCAGTGGTCCCGGGCCCAGCCTGTAATCTTGCCCGACACCCTGAAGGGGTGAAAGGGCTAGTGCCAGGGTCCGCACTACCTTCAGCGACCAACCAGCTCGGTGGCGTTCGTTAGAAAGCCGACCAATTTGCTCGCTAAAGGGCCCCAACTAAATGTGAGGACTTCGTCCGCACTAAAGGCGTGCGGGAACACGCGAAACAGGGCCGCCCTGAGAAGGGCGATTGCACACGTTCTCTCCCGGGAGATCACGAGTGGATCGGGGGGGGGGAGTGTTCCCGAAACCAGCGTGCACAAGTGCACACCGAGTTCCAAGAATTCCCCAGACGCTTAGCGTTGGTAGACAGAGATCCTGACTGATGTCCACAGAATTCAAGACCAATATGTGTGTGATAAATCACCCACTGTGAGGCCGAGAGCTCCGCTTTCAAGCAGCCCGAATACACTGACCGCAAACGATCGGCGCTTCCAGAGAGTCCTCCTTTGGCGTGAGAGCGTGCCGCGACAACACGTCTGCACACCTCGAGAGCACAAACCGGAATGGGATCTATATCTAAACATCCGCCCTTTTGCCCCAACGCTCCCAGACGCCCATTTACTTATCGAGATAAGTATCAATGTATACTTAGTATGTGGGTGGGGGTAATTCCTCCGAGTTTGAACTCTTGAGCTTGAAATTATATTTAACTCTCATTGCATAACTTTTGATTGTACGCAAGTGTTGTTTTTCATAGCTGGCAACAATTTTAGATCCTTCATTGTTGCAAATGTCACTCTAACTTATGAAGGCTTTTATACCGTAGTCACAGAAATTGAAGCAGTCTTGAACTCGAGGCCCCTTCTTCCCATGAGCTCTGACCTCTCTAGCTTTGAATATTTGACGCCTGGTCACTTCATTAAAGGCACTGCATTGACTAGCACCCCTGAATCTATACCTAATTTTTTGACAAGTAAAATATAAACTTGAAAATATGTTTGTAGCTATATGATAGGCGTTTGGAGAAAATACGCAATTAATTTAGTCGTACAGTCAAGGGCATTTCAGGGGTGTCAGATTTATCTAAATCTGACACCCCTGAAATAGCATTTGGTGAGATGGCGGGTCGGTTTAACTGCCCCCGACTTTACATTCGATATTTAGAAGTGTCCTATTGGAAATACATTGAAAACGGGCAATGATGTGATAAATTAAACGTTAATTTTTTTATAAACCAGATTCTAAGGTCCCTGAAAGAAATTACTTTCAAATTCAAATTCAAATTCAAATTTCTTTTATTTGCATACAATGTAGGTAAGTTACAAAAGTGTTGTTAACAAAATAATATTGTGCCCAATACATTTTACCTTGGTAAGGTGTGCAAATTTACATAATATACCTAGTCATAATTGTATAAACTCTTAACCATGCCAAAAGTAAAAAAATAAATAATCAATTTTTAATCAGTAGGTACTCAATTAACAAAAATATAGTCAATAATAAATAAGTCAAAGATAGAAATTAAAGGGAAAAAATGTCAAAATACAATTTGTCAAATATATCTACATTTAAAATTAGTTCAATTTATCTATTTGAAATTTAACAAACAATTTTATCATTTAAGAATTCGTCAATGGAATAATAACATTTTTCTATTAAAATTTTTTGAAGGTTTGATTTAAATTTATTTGTACTCATTTCTTTTAAATTATCAGGTAGTTTATTGAACAGTTTTGGTCCCAATACGTATATAGTCCTGCTATACAATACAAGATTAGAATTATTTATATTGGGATATATTTGGACTTTGTTTCGTGTCGCTCTTGGTCTTTTATTAATGATTTGCTTAAAGTTATTTATATTTTTCTTTACATACATGCAAGCTTCAAAAATATACATGGAATATAGTGTCAATATGCCTAATTTCTTGAAATACGGTACACAACTGTCGGTTTGTGTGGCACCAAACATGGCTCGGATACATTTTTTTTGTGTTCTAAACAGTGAAATTATATGTATATTTGCAGCATTCCCCCAGTATAATATACCATATCTCAAATTAGAAGCAACATACGCATGATATGCACAGACAGCTGTTTTTTGCGAGACTGTTCTTGTGATATTTTTAAGCACATAAACATATCTGCTTATTTTAGATACTAATTTTTCAATATGTGGTTTCCATTGAAGGTGACAGTCAAGAGTGATTCCCAAAAACTTAGCCTCTTTGACAAACTGAATTTGTTGGGTATTAAATTGTATTTTAATGTCCTTTGGTCTTGCTTGTTGGACATGAAATTGCATACATTTTGTCTTGTCTATATTAACTACTAAATTATTTGATTGTAACCAATTTATTGTTTTATTAAGAGCGTTATTGCAGTCCGTTTCATAGTCACATTCATCTCTTTCTGTAATCAGTATAGATGAGTCATCCGCAAACAGGACCATTTTATAGGGAATATTTTTGGGGAGGTCATCACTACATAGTATAAAACAAAGTCGCTTTCTCTGTCCCTATGTCCCTTTGTATGCTTAAATCTTTGAAACTACGCAACGGATTTTGATGCGGTTTTTTTTAATAGATAGAGTGATTCAAGAGGAAGGTTTATATGTATAATTCACGCGTGCGAAGTCGCGGGCAAAAGCTAGTTAATGTATAAAAGAAAAAGTAATGGACCCAATATGCTGCCTTGAGGAACACCACTCCTTACTGTTCTTGATTCAGATTTTGCTAATAATTCATTATTTTCTTTGTCTATATAAGTAATGTGGGTTTGTTGTTGACGATTTATCAAATAGGATTTTATTAGATCTAGGGCTACTCCTCTTATACCATATGCGTATAACTTATTAAGTAATATGTCATGACAAACGTAGTCAAACGCTTTCGTCATGTCCATTAATAATGTTGTTATTGGACGTCTATTATTTATGCAATCTGTTATCGTGTACAGCAAATCGTCTATGGCATTATTTGTAGATTTATTTTTGATAACAACCATTTCTTAGGTCGTAATATTTCTTGTGTAAGTATATTTAATTTCAAAGCTATCACAAATGTATAAACGCCAATGAAAATAACAGTCAAGTGAGATAGAAAGGGACTTATCATTTATTTTATTTTATTTTATTAACATTCATTATCATTATTTATTATTTCATTAACCTTTTTTTATTTATTGTAGCTAGCGTTAACGATAGGTGTGTTTAAAGTGCGAAAGTTTAAGAAACTCTTACGATTATGGAAGTAAGCGGTAAAACAATTCGTTACTCTATGGTTTCGCTTCGTTTTTTCTATGAACTTACGATGACGATAGCGATAGATCACGATAGATAGCGTTTTCGAACTTCGTTTTCAAATTCTGAAGTTTTCATCAATAGACAGTGATTCATAAGGAACGTTGAAACTTCCCGTACGGAACCTTTAAAACCAACTAGCCCATTCAAATGAAAAATCGTCCAAGTGCGCGTCAAGCTCGCGCACTGAGGGTATCGTACACGCAAAGCATCTCACATTATAGCTCTAACTAAAAGGCCAATTAGTTTCAATAACAAACTGAACAGCAGTGCAATCGCGCTAATTTATAACACTACGGTTCGATTAAGGATCGGTTACGATTCAACGTCGGCCGTGGTAGAATTGCGATCCAATTCAGCCGATTTCAGAATCGCACTAACTTTGAAACGACAATCGAACTTGAATCGCAACTGGAACATGATCACTCTTGAAACGTTAGAGTTGGACGCTAATATTTGTAAAGTATTTTTGTAAATACCTGTGATTTGAGTATAATTGACAATCGATTATGTTGAACCTTGTTGAACGCACTAGGTATTTTGACATTTTGTCTATCATTTGCTTGTTTTTAAGGTTATATTTACATAATTACCTCAATATTTATTTACGTTACCTATCTTTAGAGGTAGATATCTCTCTCAAGATATTTCTTCATATTTCATCTGTTATCGCTTTTCTTGGAACAATGGTTGTTTATCAACATGAGCAGAATTAAAGAGGGAACAAATGTGATTTGGGACTAATTTATGGACTCTTCTACGGTTCACATTTCAAGTGGACATAAACAATAGTATTTGTTTGATGAAGGTCGCCCAAGTGAAGGGCTAGGACTTAGGGTTATGAAATTATTTGAGGAAGAGGCAGATTGTTTATATTTAATATCCAACTGGTACGGTTGCTGAAAATGGAACGTCGTCGGCAAGCCAGTGTCAAACAAATGCAGCTCCCTGTGAACTATCTCGAGCAGTACCAAGACCTCGCTCATTGAAAAGAGTGAGGTCAAAGGAAGCACGTGTAACAGTGGCACGCTTATGGAGAAAATGCAGGAAAAGATTAAATGCTCACTAGAACAAGCAAAGAATGGGCTAAGGTATGATTATGATCTATGCACTTACTACCTTTAATATTAGCTACTTTTGCCCGCGTCAATTATAAACTAAAACTTTCCTTATGACCCACCCCATTTTTTTGAGAAACAGACAGATGCGGTATGGGATTTTATTTTGTAATAAGTAAGGATAAATATGCTGTAATCATCTCTCAGCCGAAAGACGTCCACTGCTGGACAAAGGCCTCCCCCAAGGATTTCCATGCTGTAATACTATGTATAAACTATTACCAATTTCTTTGTACTTTTCATGTATGGGATGATTTAAAGTGCCTAATTGGTTGGCATAAATGCTAATCAACAAGCTAATAAAACAATTTATTTGTTTGTTTGTTACCTCTTCACGCTTTATCTACTGAACCAATCTTCCTGAAATTTCACATACACATAGAAGTCTCGGCCCTTATACTTAATGGTATTTATTGCATTGTTTCAGTTCAGTACTCTCGGTCTAGTCATAGTCACCAACAGGAACATCCAGGACCCACAGACAAGCCAGAAAAGCCGGAGTATGGAAATAAATTAAGGGCTGAAAACAGTTCCCTAATTAATAGAGCTACCTATATGTAATTTTAAATTAAAAATAAATGGCTTTAAAATAAATGGTTGTCTTACTTTACATTATTTTCTGTAAATGGTGCAATAAAATGTTGATCTATCTATCTATTTTCTATTCATATTATTTAAGATCAATTTCCACTTATCAATAATTTTCTTGCTCGCACAATGCAATATTTTCATAGAGTGTGGAATACTCAGTTCTTTTTAAAATTACATTAATCTATTACAAGGCAATGATACCTACATATTTGTTTTATTCTTTTGTTCGTTCAGTTCAGAAAAATTTTGATAATGTTAAGCTCTTATTTGCTTAATTGTATTACCCTAGTAGTATTGGTAATGTTGGATTATGTTGAAGAATGTATAATAATATGATAGCATTGATTTACTTACTATTTGGAAAAAAAATTTGCAAGTTTTCCACAATTAAAAAAATCTAATCTAAAACAAATTAAAAAAAAAAAATGTTATATTGTGGTAGTGAGTCACTTGCAAAATAGCTATAAAAATGTTATACAAAAAACTTATCAATTGCATCAAAAGAGGATAAATAAAAGTACTTTTGCAAACAAAGCAGTCTATTTAGCACACACAAACACGCACAGATTTTCCTATTCTAATTACATAGAATTGAATTTTAAATAACATAGAAGAAGGCGAATAGACTCCCAAAAAAAGGACCCGCAGCTATTCATAGGGCCCGGCTGCTCGGACTCGGGTTTTTCTATGGAATTGGCATGTGTCACCTTGGCATTGGCTAGGACCTTGTGATTGTCTGGTATCACAGGTTGGCTTGGCTTGGCTTGGCTGGGCACACAGTAACTGGCCGGCGTTACACAATTTTAATATGTTCAAGCACACATAAGTAAACACATTGAAGGACTTAACTAGGTAGGTACTTGTATAGATTATTGTTGTAATCAAAATTCACTATTAAATAGCTAAACTAATGTAAAAATGTCTTTAATTGTGCACCGCTCTTGCCCGTATTTGACCACAAACGATTTATGAGAGCATCTTCGTGCGCGTCCTAATTCCAGCTGAAGGACACCTCTGACCGCCGGCATGCTGCATTGCTGCCACTGGCTCCTTTTGTCCGTTCTCAACGAGCAGCTGCAGCTTGTGATGGTTCGAATGGCTTGTGTCTTTATACTATATGAAAGCATTTTGTCTAAATACGATCACTAATTTTCTCACTGATTCTCATGTTTTCCTGTGGCCCGAGCTTTTGCCACATCAAATTCATTAGCTATTTCCATGAAAATAATATTGGAAGTGATAGATTTTCCACAAAACACCTCAACGTTTAAGCAACGATCGAAAAAGCAGCCTCTTCGGAACTTTTTATTTTGACAACGGTTCCGTTGATCTACGATCTTGCTTCGGTTCAAGCAGCTGTCTAAATATTACCGCGATACCGATACATCCAAAAAATGGCGTAACGATCGCGGTTCAGTTGCGTTTCGTATGAATTTACTTATGGCGATTGCACTGCAGTTTGATTCCTAGGATTCATGAGTGAATATCAAAAAAAATGTACATATCAAAAATTTTTGGTGTCCTCATTTTTAACACGGGTGTAAAAAATGTTGTGACAAATAAAAAGCCCCATTCTTTTACAAGATATTAAAATATTATATCTTTTGTATATAAACACCTCATCAACTGAATTAGGTCTTAGGAATAAAATTAAAAAAAAACATTTCCAGTGATGTGGAATTTTTTGTCATACAAAAAACAATTGTCTCCACGCGCCAATTTTAAAAGAAAAAAATCTTATTTGCATTTTATGAAACTCACACAGATTTCTTTGTCACAGTATACTTGGAAAACGATTACCGTACATGAGAAACCTTTTTTAATCCTTTAGAAACATTCAGGTAAATAAAATAAATGTAGTAATAATCATGTCTCCAAATTTGGTTACTTTGTGTGACGAGCCTTGTGTGACGAAATAATGTGTCCTAATAATACAGTTTCTGAACGTATCTCTATTTTTTAACATCTGGCAACATTCGATTTACTACCAACCTTAAAAAATAAACCGTCAGCCATCTTGCTCTTAAATGTTTTGATGTCGAGAAATGTGTCTAGCCGTTTTGTCGCTGTAAAAAAATATTCTTGTGTGACGCAATATTTCTGGTAAGTTAATTGGTTTTACTATAGACATGTTATTATTAAAACTCATTTGTATTAAGAAAATCGTGCAATAGACAAGAATTGTAAAAATCTTTGTAAGTTGCTAGTAGGACGTAAATTCTTGTTTTGATAGGTTATATTTTGCTTCCATTGTGTGACATTCGGTGACGTCACACAAAAGAATAGGGCGCATACTGACTGGTTGTTTTTTAAGTACAAATTATATTTTATGGGAATAACAATTGGAGCATTTTTGTATTACCTAATAATCGAAAACAATATCCAGTCGTTCAATGGTTGAGCCTAGTTTTACGTCCTTTCGCATAGCGCTTTTTACCCGACTGTCGAAGAAAGGAGGGTAAGGTTTTCGAGCGTATTTATGTATGTATGTCCATTTCTTTGTCACACCCTACAGCCTAAACGGCTTAACGGATTTTGACAAGCTAGGTGTTATTGGATTTGTCGTAGTTGCATGAGTGACACTGAGTATATTAAAATTTCTAAGAAATCAAAATGGCTGAATTTTGGCATCAAATTGTTATACCGAAGAATTTTTTTGTACTTTACATACCGAGCGAGGTGTCAAAATGAAGAAATTTCAAAGGATATCACAAAAATATATATCACATACTTGTTAACTAAAAAGTTTGAAATAAAAATAAATAATTTAAATAATTAAAAAATCCCGGCTATGATGCAACAAGATTAAAAACAAAATAAAGACAAACTACAAGCCTTGTTTGGTTTGACAAACTACTTTGTAAGCTAAAATTATGTTAAATATACGCATTAAGTTTGTTAGCAGGGGCGACCCGTGATTTTTCCGGTACTTACGAGTATACTGAAAGCCGAATACAATGGGTCCCGCCTGCTTGCAAACTTTATGCGTGTATTTAACAGAATATTAGTTAATTAAGTAGTTTGTCAAACCGAATAAGGCTTGTAGTTTATCTTAATCTTGTTTCGATCTTTTTAGTGCATCGAAGTCGGCTTTTTTTTATTTTTTAAATTATTTATTTTATTCAAGTCTGTTAATAAGTTATTTAAGTTTCTGCGTATATTAAGATGTTACACTTATATTTAAAATTAATGTTCCCAGATAATGGTACGTAAAACGCCTTTGTCTGGAGCAGAAAGGCAACGACGATATCGTCAAAAAGTTGAGGGAAGAAAATCCCGAGAAATTGCTGCAACAAGAAAGGCAGAATTTAGAAAGAACCAAGAAAAAATATAAGAAAATAAGTATACTAACTGAAACCGAACAAAAGTTACAGCGAGAAAAGTGGAGGAAAGAAAAACAAAAAAATAAAGATGAAAAAAAATGTGATAAAAGGACAGAAGATAAGACAGAAAAAGCCAGGCAGCGCATGTATTCTCGTAAACTACAAAAAGAAAATATTAGTTTAAAATCTACAGTGACTCTATTAGTTAAGAAAGTGAAGACGCTAAACAGGAAAAATAACAGATATAAACATAAAATAAATCAGTTGACACAAAAAATAAGAATGATGAACAACACTGGAAAAAATGAACAAGTAATAGAAACCAATGAGAACAAAGACACTCCATATTCTAAAGCTGAAAAAATTATGAATGAAACAATTCCCGTACTTTCGACCCCGGAAAAGAACAAAGTTGTAAAAAAGATATTATTTGAAAATATTATATTAAAACAATCATTACAAACACAATATTCCCAAGCAACAAATAATTCCGAAAGACATATACTCAAAAAAGTAGTGAATAATGATATGACATCAAAATATAAAATGAAAACCAAGTTAAGTACATGTGTGGGACTAAAGGGAAGGTTAAGGTCTCGACAAAGATTAAACAACTATAAAATGAAATGTTTGGAAGAACTCACTTCATTTTATATAAGAGACGATAATAGCCGCGCTACAGCCGGAAAAAGCGAGTACAGAACATTACATAAAATAAGAAAACAAGTAAGGTATTTGTTGGATACCTTAAAAAATTTACATAAAAAATATAAAAATGAAGGGGGCAAGCTATCGTATGCCACATTTACTCGCTACAAGCCGTTTTATGTATTAAGCCCAAAAATTGTAGACCGAAATACTTGTGCGTGCGTAAAACATGCGAATCTTAGTTTCATGGTAAATAAATTGAAGCAGTTACATTTATTAAAAACGGATAACTTTACCGAGTTATTATCTACAATAGCGTGTAATATAAATGACAAAAAATGCATGTACAATGAATGTCAATTATGCTCTTCTAAAATTTTTGAGTTTGAATTATCACAATTGAATCCAACAAATACAGTATCATGGAAGAGGTGGGTTACAAAACAGATAAAATATTCAAAAATCTATCCGTGAATCAACAAAGTGAAGAAAAAATTACTAAACGGACAGTCAAGGAAGAAACTACGGGATCATTACAAACACTTCAACAGACATTTTGTACTCATTTACGGGTTTTCAAGAAACATCATTTTAACTTGTTGCACCAATTTAAAATGTACACAATGTGTAAGAATAAACTCACTGAAAGAGAAATTGTTGTGCATTGTGACTTCTCTGAGAATTATATCTGTAAGTTCACAGAAGAAGTACAGGCAATGCATTTTGGTGCTTCCAAGAGACAAATATCCTTACATACTGGAGTTATTTACGCCAATAACAAATATGGCCCAAAAACAATATCTTTTTGCACGATATCGCAAAATACAAACCATACACCTGGCGCTATTTGGGCCCACCTTACCCCCTGTATTGAAACTAGTAAAAGAAACATTTCCATCTGTTAAGATAATACACTTCTTTACAGATGGGCCCACAAGTCAATATCGGCAAAAGAAAAATTTTTATATGATAAATACAGCTATCCCTCAGTTAGGTTTTGACAAAGCGACTTGGTCTTATTTCGAAGCTTCCCATGGAAAAGGAGCCGCAGACGGTATTGGAGGAGCAACAAAACGAAATTTAGACGGATTGGTAGTACATGGCCATGATATTCCAGATGCTGAGGCAGCTTTTAAAGCGCTAGTGACAAATACAACATCTAAGATTAAATATTTTCTAGTGCCTGATAAAGACATCGATACTTCAATAAAAATGTTGGATGCGATTTCAAAAACCCTGGTAGCTGTTCCAGACACAATGTCTCTTCATCAAATTGCTTCGACACCAAATACTGGAATTATAAAATTTAGAAAATTAAGCTGCTTTTGTGGTGAGGATTTCGGTTTTTGTGATTGCTTTGATTTGATGGAACATAATTTAATTCAGAAAAGAAAAATTATAAATGAAGAAATAAAAGTGAATAAAAGAAGACGTTTGACATCTAAAAAGCAAGAAGAATCTGATGATACCACCGACACGGATAGTAACATCACGTATGCTGAATCAGACGAAAGTATGGACGAAATTGGCAAGCTAGATAGTGACAATATTGAAGACAATGAAGAATCTATAATGATCTTGAAAGACAACACAGTTGATGGAAAATGTAGAGGTGATAGCGCTATAGACATTACTCAAGAAGGCAACATATTTACGGGTAGAACAAACATAAAAGAAACCAATAAAGTAACGCTACTATCGGACATAAAATTTTCACCGGAAAATAAAGCTTTTTCTAAATTTACAAGCGTACGGTCCATTCAAGAAAATTGACATAAACACAAACTTATTTTCTACCAACAGTCTGAAAGAAAATGTAAAAAATATTTACGACAACCCAGTTCCGTCTACATCGGCAATGAAAGAAAATGAAAGCAAAGATTTTAAAAATAGAAGAAGAGCAAACAGGAATAGACAAATATTACACAGATTTAAGACATAGCAACCTGGAAATATTAAAGAGGCAAGAAGCCAACAATAATGATATAGCTAAAACTTTTGAAGAGAAGAAAGAAACGAATGCTGTTAAACTGAATAAAAAGACAAGAAATGAAAAAAGAGAGACAAAAGAGAAAAAGATTGACATAAAAGAAATCGGAAATAACAGTGAAAAAATAATAAAGAAGAAAATGGAAGACGAAATAATAAGCAATGATATGGCTTTGACAAACACCGGACCAGAAAATAATAAAAAATAGAGATACAGAGACTGAGGAAAATGATGGGGCTGAAATACAGAAAAGTAAAAATGAAAATGAAGGGTTACAGGAGAAGATAAAAGAAAAAATCAAGATTATATGGCTGTGATGATTTCATGAGCTTACTCAATGTTATAAATGAAAGTGTTCTTGTAAGATATTTTGAAAAAAATAAGTGGATCTATTATATTGGATTTATAGAGAGCGTGCAAAATGATTGTTATTATAATATAAAATTTTTAAAGACTGTTAGGAAGCCAAAACTTAGATTTATTTTTCCTAAGAAAGATGACAAAGACACAGTTCCTAAAATTAATGTGGTTAAAAAAGTAGAATTAAAGTTTCAGTCAAACGAATACAGTTCTTTGCGATGAAAGTGATTCAGTATACTTTACGTAATTTTCCTACTTGATATCTTTTTTAAAAACGATTTTTTATTTTATTTTTATAAAAACCCATTTATTTACGCATAAGCATTTATAACGCCAAAACCATTTTTGCGTTAAACAAAAGTTCTCGTACTAAACAGAAGTTTAAAGTAATGAAAAGCAATACTAAAAATACTACAGGTTATTAACTAGCAAAGTACTACCTTCGTTTTTTGAATTTTATCTCATTTTCGAGAAAATGAATTTAAACGCTGGTGGAACTAGTTTCAGGGCTATAGTCGCCTAAAAGGTTAAATACGACGCAAAAAGAGATGCCACTCAATTGAAATAAATTGTTTAAAAAATGGGAATGTTTTTTACAATTCTGGTCTGAAAGCGCTCTTAAGATAAACCATTTTATAATTTTAAAGACTGCAAATAAATATTTTAGAGCTAGTCACCTAGTTTTACTGGGCACTTACACCATAAGTGGCCGTTTTAGGCCGAAGCGCCGAGTAAAACTATGCGACTAGCTCTAAAACATTTATTTGCATTCTATAAAATTTAAAAAGGGTTTATCTAAAGAGCGCTCATACCATAATTATAAATTACATATCCGTTTTACTTAAAACAATTTATTTCAAATGGGAGCAGCAATTTTGCGTCGTATATTTTACTTATAACCGTTTATGATGACCTTTTTTATTACATCTATGCACAAAGTTTGTTTATCTGTAGATTCATTTTGAAAAGTAATCGGCGATTAATGTGATTAGTTTTGTTAATTTTTCATGTAGACTTTTCGAGTGGAATGATTGTATTTTATTACTTGAAATAAATATTGTGTTTAATAATTGTATTTTTTTTCTAATATTGATACCCTAAATATAATAATTTAATATAATTAAATTATACCCAAACCCTACATTATAAACAATATAAATTAAATTAACCTTATGCGTCTAATATTGTTAAGATTTCTAAAAGTCATGCATAAAAATGCTAACAAGAAGGGATAAGTTCACATTTACATCACTAGATGGCGGTGTCACTTTTACAAAATGCTGCAAAGCGCTATCGTTCGTATGGTACGGCCCTGGCCGGAACTTTCTTTGCATCTATCATCCACCTACAGTATCTACCTACATACTT
>JAEMBS010000037.1:170489-196287 GCA_018467065.1 Ephestia elutella | reverse complement strand
TTGCCTCCTGGTTAGCGAAAGTTAATGAGTGTGCCGTGATATATCGTTGGGACGAAACGCAAATCATGCATTTTGCGCTTCCTAAGCTTGTAGGTAATGCGAAACGCTGGTACGAAGGGCAAATTTCAATTTCTCATACATGGCAACCGTGGCAAATTCTTTTGCACAAAGCTTTTCCAACTGAAACAAATTACGGCGTCCTTTTGACAGAAATGCTCGAGCGACGACTTAAATATGGTGATTAGAGGAATACTATTATGATAAAGTGATGTTATTGAACGCATGAAGTTAGTAGTGAACGTTAAAAGGGCTATAGACAGTATTATTCACGGCATTGACGATCGAACGATCCGGGCTGGTGCATCTTCTGCACGATTTACTGAACCGGAAGACTTACTGAAATTTTTAAAAGACGTTTGTAAAGAACAAAAAGATATTTCTAGAAGTTCTAATTGGAACAAAAATAAGCAAAGTAATTTAGATAAATCTAATGATAAAACGATATCTAATTCAATAGCTTCCCAGAACAATGTGATCGATTTTTGTTTTAACTGTAAACAAAAAGGCCATAAAGTGCCACAATGTCCTAAAGCGATCATTAAGTGTACGGGATGCAGACGATTTGGACATTCTGTTCCCGATTGCAAGAATAAAAACAATGAGTCAAAAAATAATAAAAAATGAGGAATGTTTATTGACAGTAGGTATACCATCCCGTAACAGGCTTTTAATATTTAAATTCATCAGGTAGAGTTTTTTTTATTTTTATTGATCTGGGAAGCGATTGCACATTTTAAACTTAAGAAACAGTAATTAAATTATAGTGACTATTAGTAAAAACTTGCCCTCAATTCATAGTGTTGATAATGTGAATATACCGTTGCTAAGCAAAACTCAAATTGAACTTTTTATAAATTCTGTTAAAGCTGAGATTGTTGCGTAAATTTTAAAGAACGATTATATACCTAGATACATCTATTTTAGTAGGTCAGAATTTTGACGGAGTTACCCCATATTGCCCCTCCCAATAATAACTAAGATTTAGATTATTTGAAAATATTTTATGGAATTGTTACCCACATTTATTTAATTGTTGTGGTTTAAAATATTTAATCAAGTTTTTTAGAACCAATTTAAAAAGAGAAAATATATACCTAATATACCTATCAACCAAAATGTATTTGTTGAACAAATGGAAAAAGGTTTATCATTTAATAGATAACTAAGTACCGAATTTCTTTCGCTCAAAAGTTATCTCAAATAGGCTGTATCAACTTTACTAAAATTTTAGAGATTAAATTAAAAGTTAGAACTTTAGTTTTGTAGGTATATGGCCATATCGGCTAAGTCAGTCCCTTGGATCGCAATTTCTAGTCAAAGCACCTCAAATGGAGGTACTTCTGATTCTGACGAAGGATCGGTCTTGGCGAGTGAGGGATAAGTCTATGGCCTAATGATTAGCTTATAATTTCATAGTTATTTAGAAGATTTCTAGTTGATAAAAATATTATTAAATATTTAAAACTGGTATAAATGAAAATAACATAATAAGTTACTTATGTGATTTTATTGTTTTTGATGTGATTTAGGTATTAGAATAAATTAATACATTAACAAACTAGCTGTCGCCCGCGGCTTCGCCCGCGTGAGTTTCGCTTAGATGAAAAATCTCTCTTGGAGGTTTTCATCAGATGTTCCAGATCTTCAATTTTTATACGTCAGCAGAAAATGCTCATCAGGTTGAACGATTTTTGCTAAGGCGCCATTTCCATATATGTTATAGTGTAGCTGGTCTCTTAAAGCTTTTCATCAGATGTTCCAGATCTTCAATTTTTATACGTCGGCAGAAAATGCTCATCAGGTTGAACGATTTTTGTTAAGGCACCATTTCCATATTACTTATAGTTTAGCTGTTCCGTTATGGTTCTTCATCAGGGGTTCCAGTTTTCGAAATAAATTATAGCCTATATGTTGCCCAGGCTTAATAGCTATACAACAAAAAAAGTTTCATTCAAATCCGTCCAGTAGTTTTTGCGTGAAACGCGTACATACATACAGACAGACAGACAGACAGACAGACAGACAGACAGACAGACAGACAGACAGACAGACAGACAAGAAATTCCAAAAAAATTTTTTTGCTTTCTATTGTTCTTTTTAGGTCTCCCTCTATCCATTTCAGTCAAAAATATTAAATGTACAGACAAAATATTTTTACTGTTTTATTATATGTATAGATGTTGATTTTTTATTTTATTTTTATTTTATTTTATTTTATTTGGAGAACATTACAGCTTTGGAATATCTATAAGTATTATTATACATATATGATTGCTAGATAGCCAATTACATTGTTCTCGCTGATAGGTAAGAATATAAGAAAAGGTATTAAACTATAATTAATAGCAGTACTAATAATTAATATATGCACATAACAAGAAGACACATGAAAAATTTAGCACCAGACAAGTGAAATAAAAATATGATTAGGGTTGGGAATTGAAAAATTTGCCCTCCACTAAACGCCTTAAATTTTTAGGTTTTGTGTTAAAAATATCTACACTATCATTTTCAGAACAAATATTGTTACACATGTTCAATGCTCGATAGAAGAATGAGTTCTGCTTGTAGTTTGTCCTAGCGGTAGGTAAGAAGAAAATATTGTTTTTTCTTAGGGAAGCATTAGGTACCTTGATATTGATTTTGCTCAAAAGTTCAGGGCTGTCAACTATGCTCATGTTAAAATTTTACAAATGTACGTTAAATCATTTGTACTTCTTCTAGTTTCTAACGGGAGAAAATGAAACCTCTTACACCTACCTTCATATGATTCGTCTTTGGACTTACATTTATACTGCAGATATTTCAAAAATCGACGCTGAATAGACTCTATGCGAAGTATAGACATTGTAACAAGGATTCCAAACAACAGACACATATTCTAAAATGCTACGTACATAAGAGCAATAAAGAACTTTAATTGTTTTAATCGATTTAAAATTAGCAGAAGATCTCATTATGAAACCAAGACTTTTTGAGGCCCTTTTGACTATACAATCAATGTGTTTGTCATATAAGAATTTGGCGTCTTGGACAAGGCCAAGATCTCTAATCGATACAACATTTTTAAGTGAGTGCGCATTTATTTTGTGAATAATGTTTTTGTGAATAATGTTATTTGATATCATTAATATATAATTGCAAAAATTTCGTGTAATCGCAACTGCATTGTTTTAATGCCCCTGCACAACACGCGAGGTGCTTGCACCTCGCGCAGCCACGCAAAACTAGTCATTAATATATAATTGCTACAACTTAAGAATATTAAGTAATCTTTTTTTAGGTCATGTCATATTTTTGTTAATGATAATATCATAAAATAGAATAAATTAAATGGTGATTTTTGTAAATGAGAGAGATAGGTAGGTGACGGTCTGGAGATTGATATGGTTGGGAAGTCTTGATGCAATATTATTGCTCTTGACTTATTAACTAGTTGTCAACTGCAGATGGAGATAGGTGACGATCTGGAAGTTGGCACGGTCGGGAAATTTGCAGCTGTATCACAGCTGTTCATTTTTCGATGAGGGGTCAACTGCAGATGGAGATAGGTGACGGTCTGGAAGGTTGGCACGGTCGGGAAAATTGCAGCTGCGTGACAGCTGTTCATTTTCGATGAGGGGTCAACTACAGATGGAGATAGGTGACGGTCTGGAAGGTTGGCACGGTCGGGAAATTTGCAGCGGCGTGACAGCTGTTCATTTTTCGATGAGGGTCAACTGCAGATGGAGATAGGTGATGATCTGGAAGGTTGGCACGGTCGGGAAATTTGCAGCTGTATGACAGCTGTTCATTTTTCGATGAGGGTCAACTGCAGATGGAGATAGGTGACGGTCTGGAAGGTTGGCACGGTCGGAAAATTTGCAGCTGTATGACAGCTGTTCATTTTTCGATGAGGGGTCAACTGCAGATGGAGATAGGTGACGGTCTGGAAGGTTGGCACGGTCGGGAAATTTGCAGCTGCGTGACAGCTGTTCATTTTTCGATGAGGGGTCAACTGCAGATGGAGATAGGTGACAGTCTGGAAGGTTGGCACGGTCGGGATATTTGCAGCTGTATCACAGCTGTTCATTTTTCGATGAGGGGTCAACTGCAGATGGAGATGGTAATGGTCTGGAGGGTTGGCACGGTCGGGAAGTTTGCAGCGGTATGACAGCTGTTAATTTTTCGATGAGGGGTCGACTGCAGATGGAGATAAGTGACTATTTGGTATGTGGACGGTCGTGGAGTTTTTGCAACAGATAGTTGTTAATTTCAAGATGAGGAGTTCACTGTAAACGGAATTTTCTAGAACTGTCGTCATGAGGCAGATACACTTTACGAGCCTAGCAGCTCTTGATTTCTGATATCGCTAGAGTAAGCTTATATTTAAATAGCGCATAAGTTTGAGGACAAACTTAATGTCAGGATGGTCGAATGTTAGATTTCGATATATATACTTGTTGGATTTTGATAAATACTAACTATACTAATTTAATGATATATTAAAAGTTCGTCATTTGACGCATAAGTTGTCTCATGATGTAAACATTTCATTAAGTACTATTTAATTCAAACTAATATTACAGTGTAAACTCTTTATAACGAAACTCAAGGGACTGAGCATTTTTTGTCGTTATAAAGAGTTATCGTTATATGGAGTGAACAAAAAAACAACCAAATTAACAAGAATTTTTCGTCAACACTAATCGCTTTCCGTTTACTGGCCATGTTAACAGTTTCAAAGTAGGTTTACGACTGATAATACGATAGGTACCCAGTATGCTTGTTCGAAGACCATCACTTCCGAGAAAACAATGCGTCATACTGCACGTGTTCAAAAAAGCAAGACCGACCTCGGATGTTTCGGAGCTTCAGTCTTTTGTTACCTGATAACATAACATAAACAATAATACCGATAATAAATATTTACTGTCTAAAAATATGAACACATTTCTTCGTAATAGAGAATGTCGTATCGCTATAAAGAGTGTTTCAATATGTGGGTTTTAACGCAAACCAACCAAGTTGGGCTCACTTCAACGTTACAGGGAGTTTATTGTTATAAAGGATAACGTTATAAAGAGTTTACACTGTAATTTAATAACTAAAATTATTATGTAACGATAATTATAAAATACATAGATTAATTTTAACTAAGCATTTTTGTAAAATGTAACTTCTTATATTTTGTATCGATTTTTATAATGTACCGGTGGGGGTGAATTCAAAAACAACTGTTGGTGTGTGCAATAGGGCATGCAATACCGGAAAGTTATCAATACCGGAACTGATTTTCGGTACTAGAGACCTAATACCGGAATTCCGGTACTGGTTCCGGAATTGGCAAAATTTGTTTAATCTGTATGAATCTATACTTATTAGATAACATAGTGTATTTAAATAAAAGAACAATCGTCTAATCACTACACCGCAAACGTGCACACTCGCTATAAATATATTGACGACTGCAAAAAGTTTGCAAAATTATGGAGTACGAGCTCAGTGCGGGCGAAGAAACAGCGCAGGGACCGGGTAGCAACTAACCAATCAAGTGAAAAACTAAGTACATATTTTTTTATATAAAAATTTCTAAATTACTCCGTGTGTTGGTTAGTGGCATATTATTTGCATTTAATTTAATTTTCAGTTTATGTAATTCATTTAGTGCAAAATAAAATTCTATAAATAAACATTTATAAAAATTTATTACTATTTCTAATTTTCTTCATTTTTTTTTGCACGTCGTACAAATCGTCAGTTTAGTGGAGTTAGTTTCGGTGGTTTTGAATGACAAGCTGACAATTTGTCAAAAATTACAAAAACCGATAGCATTTAAATCGCATAGTATATATTTATTTATATTTTTTTAATGAACAAGTCGCACAGCGGGCTATCATCCCTTCTTGGTTTATATTCCCCCCGCACGCACCAAGAGCTTTTCATCGTCATTCTTAATGCGCACAGCGAAGCGTTGGAACCACGTTGGAACTCCCTGCCTGCGTCTGTGTTCCCGAGCACGTACAACGTACAACCCGACTCTCTTCAAAACCAGAGTGAATAGGCTGCTTCTGGGTAAGCTCGTTACACCGTAGACCTCATCTGTGTCCTCGGGCAAGATTGTGGTCAAGAGCAAGCCCATTTTTAATAAAAAAGAAAAAAAAAACGAATACCGGTATTACGGTATTTGGCCCTTCAATTCCGGTATTGAAATATCGAAAAAATCTGTCCGAGATACCGGAATTACGATATTCCGGAATTCCGGTACGAATGGAGAAATTTTCTTGAGTAAAAACACTGTGGTTTGTACGAATGTTTATTAGCGACTGAGGAGTGAAGACAGACATTGAATGGAAGAATGATCTCTTCATATACGTACATATAGGTAGTTAATGCATTCATATTTACTTGTGTAGTTTAGAATCGAACATACCGCCCACCAAAGGACCATATGGGTCCTTTAAAAATTACAATGTATGAAACAAATGCAAAATTGTATACAAACAAAGTCTTTATGAATATGCATAACTACACGATAGCTCAAGTAAATGTAAATATCAAAAAAAAATCTTTAAATTTAATTCTGGACTTGTAAATTTTCACAAAATCTTAAATGTAAATCTCAATATTAATTTATCTAATTTGCTGGGCTCTTTGATAAAAATAAAAACATGTAAAATTACAAAGAATCATCATCATTCACTGGAAAGTAACATAATTTACTAACAGACCTTTTAATTATATTACCACCACACTTAACGCTGTACACTCTAGTCACGTCATCAGACCCAGGGTGCTTCTCAACTATTCGGCCTAAAGCCCATTTTCCTGGTGGCAGCAGTTCCTTTTTGATTAATACAATTTATCCAATATTTAGACCTTATGTAACACATCATCATTTGGATTCCGCCATGCAATGTCTTCAAGTGGGCATCGGTAACAATCATAGAAGACAATTTATTTGCATGACTCAATATAATTGGATGTTTGTTTTCTTCATCTATATCTGCATGCCTAAGTCTTCCGCCCACCCTGAGGATACCTTCATTGTCTATATATGGATTTAAGAATTTCAAACTGCTTTTCTTTCCCACTTCTTTCTTACTTTGTAACGCCTCTATTTCTTGTCCGAATTCTTCCTTTTGTACTTTGAAGATGCAAATGTGTAACGCATCTCCTAATTCTTTAGGAGTAATAGCCGTAGGATTTTCATTTTGTAATTTTTTTAAATTCAAAAATCGTTTACACAAACTAATTTTTTTCAGTAACTCATGTAACGTATCAAAATTGTCAAACAGGTGAGTAAAATTCTTTTCTTTTTCTCTTTCGCTATTAATTTTCAGGTTGACTTGTATGATTATCTTCTTTTTTTTCCAGGTCTGTTTCAGCAACGTCAGGAGTTCTCATCGGTATATTGGGTTGGGATAACCATTGCGGGCCTTTCCACCACAGACAACAATCTTTCAGATCCTTCAGCAGCATTCCTCGTGATGCAATGTCCGCAGGATAAAATTCAGACAACACGTGAAAAAATTGTTTACTGTTGAGATTTTCGATGATTTCCACCACTCGGTTGGCCACGAATGGTTTCCACCTATACGGTTCGCCGAGAAGCCACGAAATTACAATGGTAGAATCTGTCCACGCAAATACTTGAGACATTGGAATTCTCATCGACAGTGTTACTTGTTTCAGCAATCGTGAAAGCAGCACTGCACCACAAAGCTCTAAACGAGGCAAAGAAACAGTCTTTAACGGAGCAACTTTTGTTTGTGAAGCTATGAGATGAGTTTGTATAGTTCCGTCGAGTTTGGTGACCCTGCAGTATATCACAGCTGCATATGCCTGCATGGACGCATCGCTGAAGCCATGAATTTGAATAGCTTCCTTCTCAGCAGTAATAGTACTTAACCAACGATCGATATGTACTTGATTCACATTATTGAAGTCAGATCTTATTGCAAGCCATTCATCTTTTATTTGCTGGCTCACTCGGTCGTCCCAACCTACTCTCTCAAGCCAGAGCTTCTGTATAAGTATCTTCGCTTTCACTATCAATAATGCAATCCATCCCAGGGGATCGAATAGCTTTTGAATGTCTGACAGAATATTCCTCTTCGTTATGTCTTCACTTCTATCTTCAAATACAGCCGAGTTGTATTGGAATTGGTCAGTTTTCAAATTCCACAAGATGCCTAGCGCTTTTGTAGTACCATCGATGTTTAAATCCAAGTGTACATTTGCTGATCTTTCAGATGGGTCGATGGATCTCATAAATTCGGCGCTATTGGATGACCACTTTTTCAGTTTAAATCCACCTCGTTGCAGTAACATTTTTAGCTCTCGACTCGCATGTATAGCTTCTTTAACTGTATCAAAACCGGACAGTACATCATCTACGTAAAAATCTTCTTTGGTAATTTTTTGCAGCTACAGGAAACTTATCACCATCATCAACTGCAAGCTGCGTAAGAGTCTTGATAGCAAGGTAAGGTGCGGACGCCGTTCCAAATGTGACTGTGAGTAGTCTGTAGTCTTTTACAGGTTCGCTAGGATGATTTCTCCACAAAAATCTCTGGTAGTCTGAGTCTTCTTTGGCCACTAATATCATGCGATGATACATCATTTGGATGTCAGACACGAAACATATCGCATGCATTCGCCACCTCATTATCAAACTTCTAAGATCACCCTGAAGCAAAGGTCCCAGCATCAGTTCGTCGTTCAAAAGAAATTCCATTCGAACCCTTCGCCGATGCATCGAAAACAACGCGCGTCCTTGATGATTCCTTTCCTTCACGGATCACTGCAAGATGAGGTATGTATACAGATCTTTTTGTATGTATTTCTTCTACAGGTACTTCTTCAGCATGTTTTAATTCCTTGTACTCTTCTATCACTTTAGTATAAGCTTCTCTTAGGCCTGATACTCTATTAAACCTCTTTTCTAGTAGATTAAGTCTATGTAAGGCTCTCTCTCTTGTATTGCCATCTGGAGACTTGGGATTTTGCGTTTTGAATGGTAGCTTTACGATGTATCGTCCGTCTTCAGTTCTTGTATAATTCTTCTCGTAAATTTCTTCGCAAAGCTTTCTCTTCATTTGTATATTTCCTTTTATTATCAACGTCTATCTCCCATAAACTTTTCAGAATTTCATCCACATCGACTTGGTGATGCATAACAACAAAAGAAGAATCTTGTGTATCAGTGGATGAATGGATGTCTCCGAATAGAATCCAGCCGAGTTTAGTATTCTGAGCAGTAGGTGAATCCGGTAGACCCTTAACCAAATCTGGCAGTATGATTTCAGAATATTCGTTAACACCAATAAGTAAGTCAACAGATCCTGGTTGGAAATAATTAGGATCGGCTAGTGATAGCCCCTTCAAATGTTGCCAATCATGGACGATAATTGTGTGATGTGGGATGTTAGTGGTGAGCTGCTTAGACATCACATATGCTTGAATATGTAAGTTGGTGTCTGATTTCCATCTTGGTGCAATGTCTACTTCAACCACTTGTGTAATGTTAGTCTTCGTAGAAGCCACTCCCACAACAGTTCCTCGTGCTGGTTTTCTTTCCAGATGCAGTATTTGAGACGCCTTCTCGCTTATAAAATTTGCTTGAGATCCAGGATCCACAAGTGCTCTAAGTACAATGGTGTGTCCTGTCTTACTCTTCACTGTCAATATTGCAGTTGCCAAAAGTGCTGTTTGCTGTTTCTTCTTACTTACATAATTAGACGCGATCACTGTATTTTCCTTCTCTTTCTCTTCCACGCTTGAATTTGACGTCACGTTAGGTTGCGATGAGTTCTGAGGTAGGCCTAACGGACGGCTGCTATCGTACTTCTGTTCGTGTAATAGAGTGTGATGACGCCTGTGGCACACGTGGCATTTAGTAGGTATACGGCATTTAAATACCTTGTGGCCAGGGAGCAAACAGTTGTAGCATAAATCGTTGCTAGTCACGTAGTGACTTCTTTGTGTAGGATCCATCTTCGTAAATTCCTTGCAGTGACACAGTGTGTGTTTCTCCTTACACATAAAACATGTCTTCTCAGTTGTCGTTGCAGTTGTCGCCGTGTGATATGAACGTTCTCTTACTATTTGTGCTTTCTCTTTTGATGTAGAAGAACACGGAGTAACCAATTCTAATGTACGAAATTTTGTTTCCAGGAATTTCTTCAACTCGTCCCAGGTTGGTAATGTTTCAGCATTTTCTTTAAAGGCGTACTCCTCCCATTCTTTATGGGATTCCGAGTCCAATTTCTGAACGACTAGAAATATAATTAATGGATCCCAAGAGTCTGTAGTTACTTTCAAGTTTTTTAAACTATTCAAACATTCTGTTGTAGTATCAAGAATATTTTTAATATGACTTGCCGATTGAATGGGTATCTTCTTCTGACTACAAAAACGATTTAACAGAGAGGTAACAATGAGACGTTTATTTCCATAGCGGCTTTTGAGTAGGTCCCATGCTTGTGTGTAATTACTTTCTGTAATCTGTATATGTCTCAATAAAGATTCCGCCTCACCAGTGACACTAGTTTTTAAATAATGCAATTTCTGTACCTTGCTTATGGACGGGTTGTTATGTACCATGGAAGTAAATAAATCTTGGAAAGTCGGCCACTCTTCATATTTACCGGAAAAATTTGGAAGTTGAATTTTAGGTAATTTAACGTGCGAGATATTTTCTTCTGTGTCGTCACGGTTTAATTGTTCCGAACTACTTCGAGTTGACTTCTTTATCATATCTGTTAGATCGGCCTTCAAACATAAATATAGTTCTTCTATAGAATAGTATTCTTCTTTAATAAAATAATTTATTTCCAACCTTTCTTCTTTACGGGTACATTTACACAACTCCTGGTGAGCGAGCTGGAATTTGTTCCAATAATCTTCAATGCATTTAATACGAGCTTCTATGTAACCTTGTGTTAATCTTTGCTTGGGACATTTCCGTAGGTTAACTTGAGTTTTTTGCAGTAATATAGCCGTATCTTCCAATGTACTCACTAACTGTTCAATAGCAGACATGTTCTTTGTTTATTTATGCACTATTTAACCGTAAATTCCAATCAGAAATCTTCCAAATGAATAATAAACGCAACAATGTCTTATTCAAATCTTCTTCGTAATAGCATCTATTTGCCTAAAGTTATAAGTTGTTTACGTGCAAATCCGTGCACCTGCGCTCGAGCCTTATCTAAGGAATGCGGTCTTCTTTTGTTCTCGGTCTCGACGACGACACTTTTTTATGCGCTGGCTATCCGGCTCGAAGGACCATATGGTGTGTGCAATAAGGTTCACTATCGAATGGAGAAATTTTCTTGAGTAAAAACACTGTGGTTTGTACGAATGTTTATTAGCGACTGAGGAGTGAAGACAGACATTGAATGGAAGAATGATCTCTTCATATACGTACATATAGGTAGTTAATGCATTCATATTTACTTGTGTAGTTTAGAATCGAACAACTGTCATCTATGATTTTTGAATTCATTCCTATCGCAACTGCCATACTGTGCGCATCAATAAAACATTAAAATTCAACTCTGTGTTTTTGAAAAACCTCCGTGCACCTGTAGCTATTACAAGTAATTGGCAAAAACAAGATTTCGAGTATTCCTAAAGAGTTAGCCGCCTACCTTAATTTGCCAAACTCAAATCTATATTCGGGTCACTGCTTTCGTAGAACATTTTTTTTTATTTTTTTAATTAGAGATTTGAGTGCGTTTTGACCCCAATATTATTTTATTCAATTCTAATACACTGTTTCCTACCAAAATTCATCCTCCAACATCCCCTCTGAATTTTATAACTGTGCCGTTGGCACTAATATTATACGGCATAGTAACGTGCCCCGCCCCTGCACGTTATGTGCCCCACAGCACAACCTGACCCGGGGCTTAACCGGGTCAGTTAACTGGGGCTCCACCGTATCCTGACTATTGGTATAAGTTGGTACAGAGCGACTAGATAGTCACTGAGAATGATAACAGCCTGTGCACTCGGGCAACCGTCCGCACACCGAGACGTATCTGAATATAATGAGTCACAGCTCAATGCGGGTAGCGGGGAACATGACGCTCCGCTGTACGCCACATCTCTCCTTTCTTTTGATGATTTTAATACAGATAAAGGTTTTCAATAATTTTCATTACCACTAGTATGAAATAAATCCAAAGTCACCCTTTACATCAAATTTCAAATTATATACCATCGCAATTCTTAAAGCTGCAAACTACCAGCGTTTCGGAACGACCACTGCTGAGAAGAAACGCCGAAAGAAACTCATTACAGTATTGGTCGCTGTTTGTAATATATTGGGTAAAACTAAACGCAGGCGTTTCCTGTTATCGCCGCCAGGCGTTTCGGGGTTCTCACACTGCTAGCGTGGATGGCGTCGCGTGTGGTCCGCCATTGCATTGTCCCGGGCGATATCGGTTTGATTTTAATACGCGGAGCGGTCTCGCGTCTTTTGCTTGTTGTTTAGTTTGAGTGATAATTGTGAATTTCCTGTTTGTTAAATAACTATTGAATTTGTGTTTGTGAAAAACTCTGTTATTGTGACTTTTTCTTGTGAGAGGTGAAACGTGGCTGGCTGTTCACATCTGGCTGTTCCCGAGTGAAACTACGGGAAGAAATCTATTTATTTGTCCTGGGGAATTGAGATCTCAAGGGTTAGGTAGGGTGATTAGGAATTCCCCCTTCCCGAAGACACTCAAGTTTGGATCCGAAGAGAAAGAAGATTTAATTTGGTAAGTGTTCAATTGTAGTTAATTTATAGGTTAGGTTATCATATAGGGCCCTGTAGCTCCCTTCATAAGCTACGGTGGTAGCAGACTGCGTTAAGTTAGTTAGGTTTTAGTCGGGCAAACGTGGTGCCGCGTGGAGATTTTTCCCGGTACTTATTTTTAGCGGTGGTTTTCCCGGTGAAGTTCCGGTACAGAATTCTTCCCGCCGCTTCGTTTGTCCGGACTCTCGCTTGCCACATTTTCTGGCAGCAGAGCGTAGTTGCTCTGCACATTTTCTGGTAGCAGAGCGTAGTTTATCTACCCTCTATTTGTTCGTTTGTAAAAAATAATTAATTGTTTGTAAAAATTATTAGATTTTTCTTAGTTTGTTTGTATAAGAATATTTGTAACCTTTTTTGTATTTGTTTGCGGTTTGTACCGTGCGTTCCGGGTTTGTGCCATTCTCATACCTACCGCGGTTCTTCGTGTAGTTGCTTGATTTTGTTGTTTTTTATTTACCTTTTGTTATTTTTTGTTTGTGACTTGACGCGATGGCGAAGGCCTCCAATGCTAGGGCGACACTCGCCAACGAATTGAGATGGTTTGTGACGGCCGGAGGACTCCTGTCCCGGAAGGACAGGGAGGGCGCCATACTGCTAAGAGCGGATCACCTCCACTCACGATTGATTAGCGCGGAAGCGGCCATGGCGGCGCTTACCGAAGCCGATCTTACCCCGGAGGCCTACGCAGGTCACATGGCGGACATGGACCAGATCCTGAGTCTGCACGATGATATCGCGGAGGCGGTGACCGCAATAAGGGCGAGACAGGCTGGCGGACCAGCCCTCGCACACCTGTTAGACAGGAAGGACCAGCGGTTACTGGTCGGCTCCCCACCCTTCAGCTGTCCCACTTTGGGGGTAGGATGGAGGAGTGGGTAGCATATAAAAATATGTTTGAGTCCCTGGTCGTAGCACGACAGGATTTGTCGAAGGCCCAGAAGATGGCCTACCTCCTCTCCACTCTTGAGGATGAAGCGCGGTCGCTCATCCAGCACCTCCGGGTGGAGGACGACCAGTACGATACGGCTTGGGAGTCATTGAACTCCCGCTACCAAAACTTACGTTTGTTAGCGGATGCGCACGCCGCACAGTTGATGGCCCTGCCCAAGGTGGCCAACAGGGCACAGTTGCGCCTGCAGTTGCTCACGCCCGTTACAGTGGCCTGTAACGCGCTCCGCACACTGGGGCTGCCGGTGGACCAATGGTCTTTTTTGTTGGTGCACATTGTATTGGGCAAATTACCCAATGACATCCGCTCGCGATTTGAGCGCGAGAATGCGGAACGGGATAGCACCACCCTACCAACATTCACTGACTTGGTGAAGTTTTTGGAGTTTGAGGCACGGGCGGCTGAGAATACCATGACGGACTCAGCGCCATCCAGAGCGCCTGAACGTAGGCCCCAACAGGGACGGCAACCGCCACCGCGTGGAGCTGGTGTGCGGGTTGCACACACGGCAGCAGTCGCGGGGGACGCGGACTGCCTGCAATGTGGCCGGATGGGCCACAGCCTGCTGCAATGCAGGGACTGGCAGAGACTGCCAGTACAAGATCGGCGCCGCATGGCAAAGCGGCATGAACTTTGCTTTTATTGTTTGGGCGGTCACTATGCACGTGACTGTCCCAGTGCCATACCATGCAGTGCATGCCGTGGGCGGCACCACGCGATGCTTTGCATGAACCGCAACGGGGATGGCACCCGGATGTTGAGGCAGGGGTCCCCTATGGGCGGGGGCGCTCCTGCGCGAAGCCCTCCACCACCGGACGGAGGACGCGGCTTCGCTCGTCGCACCCCCCTCGGGAGGGGGTCGCGTACCTGCGCGGGTCTTGGCGGACCGGGACCACGCGCCCCAAGGTCATGGCCAGTATGTAGCTGGCCAGGCCCCGGATGGGGCCCCCATGGGCGGGGGCCCTAGATCGGACGTGAGAGTGGGGACACCCCCTCCACGCGGGTTACCAATGCCCAACACATGCAGCCGCAGCGGTTTTCTCCGCCGCTGCACGAGTACCCACGGCTGGAGTACCACCCGCCGTACCATATGTATGGCCGGGCCGCGGGTTATGCCCCCCTCAGATGGGGATGTGCACTCGCCCGCCATATTATCCGGGTCAGTGGCGCGCCCTGGTTTGGAGAGAGTGGGGAGCCCGTAACTAGCTTGCTCCCTTGCTGGGACAGAGCCGCGGACGGTTCTGCTCCCTACCGCGGTGGTCCGCGTATGGGGTCGTAGGGGAAGCCATTAATTTGAGAGCTCTGTTGGACTCAGGGCTCAAAGCAGTTTGGTTACCACTCGAGTGGCACACCAGTTAGGTTTAGTCGTGGAAGACTCGCCTGTGCCACTTCTTGGAGGTTGGTGGCATACAAGTGAAGTGTCTGACGGGCCAGACACTTGTCACCTTTTCTTCGCTGAAGTCCTCCACAATGAGGATCACGACTTCACGGCTATGGTAATGGATACCATTGCGGGTTGGCACCCCTCGACAGACATACCGCCGGGTGTGTTGTCTTTGGTTTCGGGTCTGGATTTGGCCGACCCCTTTGTCTTTCATCCCGGCCCAGTGGACTTGCTCCTGGGCTCGGACGTATTGGGTTGGATTTTGTTGGGTACACAGAAGGCTCTGGGTTCGTCTTCACTGATGGCAGTGTCTACGATTTTTGGTTTTGCCCTGATGGGCCCTGTGTTTGATAATGGCACCGCGGAAGGAGCCACCGGTTGTCGCATCTGCGTCCTTGGCCAAGACCATGCAAAGGTTTTGGGAGGTGGAGGAGCCACCTATGAGTTCCAGGATGGATCCGGAACACGCTGAGTGCGAAGCCCTTTTTCGATCGACCACGGAGAGGTTGCCCTCCGGTCGGTTTGTAACTAGGTTACCTTTTGTTGCCTCTCGTCCTAGCCTAGGGCAAAGTAGGGCGCTTGCGGAGAAACGACTGCTGTCCATGGAGCGACGCATGCAGCGTGACCACGTACTTCGCGATAAATATATTGAATTTATGCGCGAGTACGAGGATTTGGGTCCACATGTCTCCGGCTCGAGTTGATTGGAGCTCAACTGAGCATTATTTTTTGCCCCACCACGCGGTGGTGAAGGCCTCAACAGGCAAATTGAGGACCGTCTTCGATGGAGTCCGCACCCACTTCGAACAGGGTTTCGTTGAATCTGTGTTTGCATTCGGGTCCCAAATTGCATAGGGACATAATTGACATCATCTTGAACTTTAGAAGACATCAAGTGGTTTTTGGTGCGGACATCCGGATGATGTTCCGCCAGACAGTCATACATCCTGAGGACAGGCGATTCCAGTTGATACTCTGGCGTGAGCGCCCTGAGGATCCTGTGACGGTGTATGAACTCAACACAAACACGTATGGTTTGAAATCTAGTCCCTATATCGCCATCAGATCATTGCTTGAATTGGCAGAGCGGGAACGGATCCGCTTTCCCCGTGGGGCTTCCGTGCTGTCACGTGACTTGTATGTTGATGACGTGTGCACCGGAGCCCAAAGTATTGAGGAGGCCCTCCTACTGCGGGATGAATTGATTGAAATATTGAAGACAGGTGGCTACGAGCTACGTAAGTGGTTGTCTAATGAGCCTAAAGTTCTAGAAGGGATCCCGGAGGATCACCAACAGAACCCTCACCTGTTTGAGGATGTGGATGATCCCAACAGGATAGCGGTGCTGGGCATGCAGTACCAGCCGCTAACCGATATTTTCACATTCCAAGTGGACTTGGAAATACCAAAAGTCTGGACTAAGAGAACGGTGTTGTCCGTAATAGCCCGTATGTTTGATCCAAGCGGTTGGATCAGTCCAGTGATATTCTCTGCAAAGTGTCTTCTTCCAGAGACTTTGGACTTTGGGCGTCTCGTGGGACGAGCCGCTGTTTGGCTCTCCATTGGATGATTGGCTCGAGTTGTTTTCATCGATTAAGGAAGTCAATCGGATTGCCTTTGCCTCGTCGAATATTGCCCCCGGGAAATATCGAGCCAGCCTGCATGGCTTTTGTGACGCGTCGGAGCGAGGCTACGCCGCGATCAGTCTATATGCGGACAGTTGACGCCGATGGCCGGGTCAATGTCTCGCTTTTGTTAGGGAAAGAGCAAGGTCCGCCCCCATCAGGACTAGGCTGACTATTCCCAAGCTTGAGTTGAGTGGAGCTCACCTTCTCTCTAAATTGTTGCATCACGTTGCATGTGAGCTGGCGGCCACGGTCGAGATACGGGACATCTTCGCCTGGTCGGATAGCCAGGTCGCGCTTGCATGGTTGCGCGCGGCCCCACATACCTTGGAGGTTTTTGTGGGAAATCGGGTTTCCCAAATCCAGAATATCGGAATTGATATAACATGGAGACATGTGCCGGGAGAGCTTAACCCAGCGGACTGTGCTTCCCGAGGTTGTACGGCACCAGAATTGGTGTCACACCCGCTCTGGTGGGGTCCAGAGTGGCTGATGGGATCAGAAACTTCTTGGCCTGTCTGTCAGACAGACGTTACTTCTTTGAGTTTGACTGGGCTCCGTGTACATGCTGTAGTCGCTGAGACGACGTCGGAGCCGGATTGGCTACTTGCTCGGTATAGCAGCTTGGATAAGCTTCTGGGTGTTACCAGTTGGATTAAGCGTTTCATACATAATTGTAGAAACCCACAGGCAAAGCGGTTGGAGCCGATTGCAGGTGCAGAAGAGCGCCGGAGCGCATTGTTGCATTGGGTCCGTGTCGTGCAGACCGGACGGTTTGAGTCAGAGCTTCGTATTTTGCGCGACGGACGCGCTAAGTTGAAGGGCGCGGTCGCTCGTTTGAACCCGTACATCGACTCGGATGGGCTTCTTCGGGTTGGAGGCAGGCTCCGGAAGGCGGATCTTCCATATGAGACTCGCCATCCTCTGTTGTTGCCCAAGGGCGGACCCTTGGTGCAGCTTTTGGTGTCTGATCGACACATTCGTAACGCCCATGCTGGGTGCAATGCTTTGTTGGCTATTTTGCAACGCGAGTTTTGGATTTTGTCAGCCCGAAGAGCAATCCGTAGTGTTCTGTTTCGATGTATTGCATGTTATAGGTTGAAGGCATCCACGATGCAACCACAGATGGGTGATTTGCCCGCTGATCGAATCCGACCTTCGAGACCGTTTGACGGCGTTGGAACCGATTTTGCCGGTCCCTTTTCGATCAAGGCTTCTCCCTTTCGTAATGCCCGTATTGTGAAGGGCTATTTGTGTGTATTTGTTTGTTTGGCCACCAAGGCTGTCCATTTGGAGGTGGTATCGGCTCTGACTACGGAGGCCTTCGTCGCCGCGTTGGATCGCTTTGTTTCGCGTCGAGGTCTACCTTCCCTTATTAGGTCTGACAATGGCACAAACTATAAAGGAACTGTAAATTATCTTAAGGATGTTTCTGTGTTTATTGATAAAAATTGTACTAGTTTAAGTCAAATTGCTGCCCAAAGGGGAATAACCTGGAAGTTTAGTCCCCCAAGTTGCCCCCATTGGGGAGGGATTTTTGAAGCGGCTGTGAAATCCGCAAAGACCCACCTCCGCCGCATTATCGGAGAAACGGCTCTAACTTTTGAAGAGTTGGCCACAGTGTTTTGTAAAGTTGAGGCGGTCCTCAACTCTCGTCCTCTCTGTCCGCTATCTCCAGATCCAAATGACTTGGAAGCTCTCACCCCTGGTCATTTTTTGGTGGGAGGGCCGTTGAATGCCCTGCCCGAATACCCGTGGAAGGATGAACGCGTATATCGGTTGTCGCGTTTTCAAATGTTGCAGCAAATGAGCCAGGACTTTTGGCGTCGCTGGTCGCTTGAATATTTGCATTTGCTGCAGCAAAGAGTGAAGTGGACAGACAGGACTGAGCCTCCCAGGGAGGGTGATTTAGTATTGTTAAAAGAGGCAAATTTGCCCTCATTGCTTTGGCGACGAGCTCGCATATTACGTTTGATTCTTGGCGGAGATGGCACTCCGCGTGTGGCTGAGGTGTTGGTCGACGGTTCGATTTTAAAGAGAGGTGTGACCTCTCTCGCCCGCCTTCCTGTAGAGTAAGCTAGCGGTCTGCTTCTCAGACCGGGACGGGGGGATGTTTGTAATATATTGGGTAAAACTAAACGCAGGCGTTTCCTGTTATCGCCGCCAGGCGTTTCGGGGTTCTCACACTGCTAGCGTGGATGGCGTCGCGTGTGGTCCGCCATTGCATTGTCCCGGGCGATATCGGTTTGATTTTAATACGCGGAGCGGTCTCGCGTCTTTTGCTTGTTGTTTAGTTTGAGTGATAATTGTGAATTTCCTGTTTGTTAAATAACTATTGAATTTGTGTTTGTGAAAAACTCTGTTATTGTGACTTTTTCTTGTGAGAGGTGAAACGTGGCTGGCTGTTCACATCTGGCTGTTCCCGAGTGAAACTACGGGAAGAAATCTATTTATTTGTCCTGGGGAATTGAGATCTCAAGGGTTAGGTAGGGTGATTAGGAATTCCCCCTTCCCGAAGACGCTCAAGTTTGGATCCGAAGAGAAAGAAGATTTAGCTTGGTAAGTGTTTTTTAAGTGTAATTAATTTATAGGTTAGGTTATCATATAGGGCCCTGTAGCTCCCTTCATAAGCTACGGTGGTAGCAGACTGCGTTAAGTTAGTTAGGTTTTAGTCGGGCAAACGTGGTGCCGCGTGGAGATTTTTTCCCGGTACTTATTTTTAGCGGTGGTTTTTTCCCGGTGAAGTTCCGGTACAGAATTCTTCCCGCCGCTTCGTTTGTCCGGATTCTCTCTGCCACATTTTCTGGCAGCAGAGCGTAGTTGCTCTGCACAGTCGCTATTATGTCATTCTGACATGACATGATTTCTAATTTTTTATTTTGGTATGTTTTTTCTATATTACTATTATATATTTTATATATTATATTACTTTATAATCATGTGCATGGTCAAAAGAACGCGAACAATCTCATAGGAATCATATAAATATCTGCATCAATAAATTTAAAAGATATTATTTACATCATGTGCATGGTCAAAAGAATGCGAACAATCTCATAGGAATCATATAAATATCTGCATCAATAAATTTCGATTATCATCTCGCAAATTGGGATCGTTAAAATATTCTGCGCCATTTCCTTTACCGAAAGTCACTTAGTTTCACAGATTTTAATCTCATCATAATCAACATGTCCACTTTCCCAACATCGGCCACTTATCCCTTTTTCTTTTTTTTTTTTTTAACTTTTCGTTTAATCATACTAAAAATTCATTCTTTCATAGCAACATCATTGTTAGAGGTAGATACTTGCCGAATTTGAACAATTTTAACAACCACATGTCGGTATATTGCATTTATTTACTTGTATTTTGATCATATTTTTATTATTATTTTTTTTTAATTTGATCAACCCAGTTCAATGTTTGTAGAAATTGTATTTTATAATAATTACTTACTACAGTTGAAAGATGAACAACAACAACTGTTACAGTGTGTCAAAACTTTGAAGAAATGCCAGAAATATTGTTAATTATTTTGGTCATGAAGTAGACACGATACCATTGCTTGGCGTAAATTCTGGATCTAAACTTAGCCGGAACAGTATATAGACCTTCTCTATAAAACACACACAATAGTAGATTTTACAACAAGTGCACAAAACGAACCATTTTTATCCGAGACTTTTAGCAGCCCGAGCCGAAGGCGGGGGCTGATAGTAATGTCGAGGATAAAAATCGTTTTGTGGACGAGTTATAAACTCTGCTTTTCACTTCGATTGCGAGGAAATAAAACAGAAAACGCACGAAAAAACAAGAGCTGTTTCCCGCCGCTTCATTTTTTTTCATCTTACGACATTGATATTAGGCTTCGGCTGCAGACCGATACAGCCTACTATTAAATTAATTTAGCAATAATAATTTTCTTATATTAATTAAATAATTTTAATATTATTTATGTCTTAAAAAACACATAAGGCAAATAAATTAAAGTAAAAATTATAAAATAACAAATTCTATCTATGAACTTTTTATTGTGTTTGGCTGTATGGCTCATTATCTTTGCCTTAATATAGATACATTTATGAGTAGATACGTTAATGCCCTTGTGCACAAAATTCGATTTTGTGCAGCCTATATCCTGCACAAATAAGCACTTTCTGAGCATGAGAAGTGAAAATAAGGATTTGCTGTTAATAAAGCATGAGTTGCTTATTAGTTAAATCTGTTAAAGCAGCAACTAATTTAAAATCTAAATAACAAGGATAATGTTTTTTTTTATGTTATGTAGGTACTGATCAAAGGATCAGTATTGCCATTCAACTTGGTAATTCTGCCAGTCTTCTGGGCACCTTACCGCAAGGCAACATCTTGTCAGGACGACATTAAATTTATCCATACCTACTTTAGTTTATGTTAATGTTTCCAGTCCAGTGTCAATTTCAATTGATACTATATTAAAATAATCATTCTATTAAATTGTATGTAATGTACCTACATTAGTTTAATAAAATACATATTTGTTTATGTATTAGCTTAGGAGTGACTATTCTGTATTTTTAAACTTAATTTGGCAATAAGTTTTTTGTGACCTGTCAGTAGCAGGTTCAGAATATATATATTTTTTAATGATCTGCATTATACATTTTTCCAATATACATTATATTTAATTACAACCCAACAATATGGATTTGCTAAGACTGGACGTCTTTTATAGCTGCTGGACCACAATCATTTCTTTAACCACCTATGTGGAATAGCTGTTAAATTAATAACAGTCGTTACTTTATCCGTTACAGTCACCCATATACGGAATAGCTGTTAACAGTGGAACTCTTTTGTGTAGGATAGCACACCACTAGACCCAGGCCCATTTAAACAAAACATTTGACCTGACCGAGAAATTAACCCGGGACCACACAAGGAGGTTGTCGTTATTGTCCTTACACATTTATTACTTATCCACCTTTGTGGATTATTGCTGTTAACAGTCGCTTGTGTGTAGGATGGCACACTACTAGACTCAGGCCGATTCACAAAGATTATTTGACCTGACCGAGAATTTATCCCGGGACCACACACGGAGGTCATCATTGTCCTTACACATATTTTTTTTTCAAACTAAACACATATTGGTTATTCTCAATTAGATATAAACTTAAATACCTAATTGGAATAACATTTATTCGTAGCACAAAGTGCACATCAATTTTTATTCTTTATTCGTTTTGTATTGGGTAATTTTAGCAATTTAATGCTGACTATGAGCATTTTAACTGCAGATTCCGTGTAATTTAATGCTAGCTTAACAATTCATAATATTTTTATTTGTAGCACAAAGTGCACATCAATATTCATTATTTGTTCGTTTTATTTTGGGTAACTTTAGCAATTTAATGCTGGTTAAACGATCCATAATATCGATCCATCTGAATTCATACTTTGGTTCACAAAGGTAACTTTAGCAATTTAATGATGACTTCAGGCAATAAATTGCCGAGGTCGACTTAATGCTGACTTATCAATCTATAATTATGGACTCATAAACAAAGGTACTAAAATATTGTTGGATATTAAGTAGGAGTATAAAATAGTAAAAATAACATTTAGGTGACACCATGTATTTAGATATTTTTACTGCTTTTCTCTATTTTCAAATAAACATTGTGTTGTCATTACAACTTACTGATTCATTGCTAACTCGTCAATGATCAATGGAAAATAATATCTCCTTACATATCATTACAATTGGAAATTTTAATAAACTAAACTATGAATAGTTTTTAGAACAGCATTTATGTATGGTATACTTATAGTGCATTAAAGAACATTTAATATACTTTGTTCATGCACGTAAACTTGCTTCTTGGGGTACCATTGTGATTAGTGAAGTAAATTAATGTAAACATATAAAGGCAACCGAGTGTACCTTCGTTAAAGTAGTTATTATAGCATCAATTAATATCAAAATCGTTGGGCATAGCCCAGTTACTGTATTTGTCAGGACCGAACAATCATACTTAAATCCTTTGTAATAAACTTAATTTATGTTTTCACCAATAAGTTCATTAATTCGCTTTCAATGAAATACCATTTTGTTTTACAGGGTAGACTGTAAAATAATAATTGAAGTAAAGTAAATAAATGCCTCCATTTTATATTGTAGGTTTCCTGGTGGCTTAAACTTGTACATGTTATCGACATGTCTGTCATATTATGTTGAAATACGCTAAGTATTTACTGCCGTATTTTTTTTTATCCATTTATTTAGGTACCTATTTTATTTGTTTTACTTGTTTATTTCACATTAAATATACAATACATTTTAGTGTACAATCTACACTTCTTACACTTCCATACCCATAATACAAAATGGAAGTTTTGCATTTTCCTTAAAGATATTTTTAACAAAAAATCTTAATCACTGGATTGATTTCAAAATTTATTCCTGCGTTAGTACCTATATTATTTCTATGTAACATAATTTACCTCTAAATGCCCCCCTTGCAAAGCTGGGACGGGCCGCCAGTGTTACATAAACAAGTTTTTTGTTTTCTGAATATTGTAATCACAGAGAACAACATCTTAATAAACGCATCTATCAATGTTCCGGTCAACCAGAAGCTGTAACGAACTCCACTGGTTAAAATATCATGTATTTTTAGAACCAGACTAATTATTTAAAACTGTCCTTCAATTTTTTTTCATTTTGGCGTGTATTTTCTTGCAACTCGGATGGTAGTTTCTTTATGATACTAGTCAACTTTTAACTATTTAGTTAAAATAATTCTTATATTTAGAGACATATCAAGTATATAGTTCCTATAGTTCCTATAGTTCCTATAGTTCCTATAGTTCTTTCTAAAATTTACTTGCACCCTTGTAATTGTTTTAATACCTATTAATATTTATTTTTTATTTTACTCTTAGTTCAAATTTTGTGTTTTCATCACGATATTAATCAATCATATGGAAAAAGTACACTATCGATTAAATATCAGTAAATTATAATAATCTCTCGGGTTGGGAACCAGGGAAACATGTTTTTTCTAGTTCAGGTACCAGCCGACCACAATCCCTGTTCTGGTTGCACTTAGGTACCTTTATTATATAAAATATCGTCACAATGGACAGTTAAGTTAACCTCATATTAAACATAGTTTAGTTTACGTTGTTCAGAAACGCAATTATTATGGTAATAGATCAACATATTGACAAAAGTATCTCAGAAATTGGGTATTAGTTATATGACACAAATTGAACTGATTTGATTGTGATGAGAAAATAATTATAATATTCCATTTTTATACCTATTTATTTCACTATTTTATCTATTTTGATAATACCAAAGGTATAAAAACTTTAGAAAACAAAAATTCGTGTATCTTTCACAGTGACACGACACAAGCTTTAAAATTTTGTTTCTTATGTTAAATCGTTAAATTAAAAGTAGGTAATTGCTATATATACTTCGCTTTAGAAAAATAATCAATTATAAATATTCTGTCTTGTGACCTGCCGGTAGTGCCAGTCCAGCCGACCTCATGATTTGTATCACTGTAGTTACGTTTTAAACTGAGGTTTTAACCTAAGAAAACTAAGTATGCATTCATATTACTGGTTATTGTACAGTGAATAAATGAATGAGCAAATATTTCAAATTATGTACAGAAAGTGCATTGTTAACAGAATAATACTCATTGTATTAAGCGAAAAGCTATTCATAAACAGTTAGGTGCCGCTCATCACAATCAGAGCCATTAAATGTTACGTGAAATCTGTATTTGTCGTTTATTGTTTAGTACCTACTTATTAACTTTTTCATATATGTATATCATCACGGCCACTATGGCCAAACTATAGATGCAGGAAAATATTGAAATTAATATTTAAATAAAAAGTATTGTTGTTATGTTGGTGCCAAGATCCCTTGAGCCATTCCATGGTACCAAAGCCAAAATAGGTCATTTTGTACCCTTTTCACTAAATTATTGATTATCGAGATGGCTGATTATTCTTTACGATATATTTTCTTAAGATTCTACCCTCGAATAAGAATCTAACGCGGGCGGAAGCCCAGTGATAGGATTATAAAATTAAATTGAATATTCCACCCACTTTCTTTGTTTTTTTTTTTACTAAAGATTAATGTACTCACGTTTATCTCGTCGCCAAATGTGCCGTTGGCACTAATATTATACGGCATAGTAACGTGCCCCGCCCCGCACGTTATGTGCCCCACAGCACAACCTGACCCGGGGCTTAACCGGGTCAGTTAACTGGGTCTCCACCGTATCCTGACTATTGGTATAAGTTGGTACAGAGCGACTAGATAGTCACTGAGAATGATAACAGCCTGTGCACTCGGGCAACCGTCCGCACACCGAGACGTATCTGAATATAATGAGTCACAGCTCAATGCGGGTAGCGGGGAACATGACGCTCCGCTGTACGCCACAATAACATTAATAACTATGAAATATAAAACCTTAAATCAAAATTCAATATTGATACTTTTTAGTTGCTTTTTACGAAGTTTTATTTTTTTAAATGCCAATCTTGTGAATTTTTTGCTTTTTGTATGGAACTTTTTCTCTCGCCTTTTACTAAGCGCCATCTATGAAGTCATCTGGAACTATTTCTTTTTTTAATTTGTGTCACGGAAAATCCCTCATTGCAAAATACAAAAAATCCGCAATATTTACGGTAACATCTCCTGATTGCGTTGACGTATAATTTTGATATTTTTTTCGCTGATAGAGACCGTGGATTCGAGTATTCGATATTAATTTCAACGTGTTACCTTTAAGCGTTCCTGAGAAAAAAAAGTTTGACAGTCAGAGAGACCGACGGACAACAAAGTAATTTTATAAGGGTTCCGTTTTTGCCTTTTGAGATACAGAACCCTAAAAGAACTAATATTTTACCATCATCTCACTTACTCATTGTTGAATACATGGTACATTGGAATCGTTCCGATTTTTTTACACGGC
>JAEMBS010000037.1:152914-170389 GCA_018467065.1 Ephestia elutella | reverse complement strand
TCTCCCCGCTTTCCCTGGCGGGCAGTACCCCGCCTTCCGGCCCTCGCCTCGCCTCTCGGATTCATACGCACCTCAACTTCGGCCTCGCACCTTTTTTCAACTTCCCCCTCGCCTTCGGCCCCCCCGGCTGGTGACTTTTCAACTTGTCCCCATCATCACGTCATCCAGACCCCCCCCCTTCGGCCCCCCAATTCTTTTTCCCAACTCCCCCTTCGGCCTCGCCTGGACGCAGCTCGGCCTTCGGTCTTCCAAGCGGTGTGCGCTTCACCTTCGGTCTGAAGCAGCGGCTGGGGGAGCTCATCTTCGGCCTCGCCCCTGCCCCCCCCCCCCAGCCCTCGACAAACGCAGCTCGGCCTCCGGCCTGCTTATTGCGAGCCGGCCTTCGGCCTCGGCTCCCGGCTGGTGACTTGGGGGGGAAAAAAGAGGAAAAAACCGACCCCGGCCTGCGGTCGCCCAGGTCCTTTTCGACGACGGAGTCGAGCCTTCTCTCGCCTGACGCAGCTAGGGTACTCGGTCCAGCGCTGGCCTTCGGTCCACTTGCGCATTTTTTCCGGTGCCTCCTCCCCCCTCTAAACGCAGCTCGGCCCATACAAAACTTTTTGCGATTTCCGGCCTTCCGTGGAACAAACAAACCGGCCGTCTCTTGGGCAGCTCTGATGTTGAAAAAAATGTCCAAAAAAAAAAAAACACCCTGTCAGTCGTGGGGGTCTTACGGTCACCCTCTACAATATTGTCTATGACGACGGTGACCCCGTACGACGTCCGTTTTCCCCAAAACTCTCAGTCAAGTTTGCATGAAAAACCGAAAATTAGTCAAAAAAAAACCATAAAAAACTAACACCGGCTGTGGTAGTCGCCCAGGGTTCTCTATGACATTTGGTCGAGCACCCCCACCTATCTATTATACCGTTTCCCGCGGGCAGTAGGGTATCCGGTCCGGTCTAACTGCTCCAAGTTCCACTTTCGTATTTTTCCCCGGTGCTCTCCTCCTCTCTCCACACTTCCCCATCATTACTTTATCCCAGTTCCGACTTCCGTAGAACAAACTAATTATGTCAGTCAGTGAGCAGTGGTATTGTAGCTTTATATAGTATTAACTAGTTTTTTTTTATTGCGCGAGGTGCAAGCACCCTCGCGAGCAGGGGCTGAGGCTCGCTTTTACGGCGCTATCTGATCTTGTTGAATTTTTTTGTTAAATATGCAAGAAGTCATCTACGTGATACGTCATCTACGTAGATTGGTTTGTCGGTTTGGATTTGTTGAAAGGCCGATAGTTTTGTTATGTGCGCGTAGGTGTAAGCACCTCGCGAGCGGGGGCAGGCTCGCTTTTACGGCGCAACTCCGATTGCATGGTAAAAAGTTTGGGAAACAATGGAAAAGTCATCTACAAAGAAATGTTGTCGGTTGGGATTACTTTCTTCTCACTCTGGCTTTTGCTCTCTGCTGTTAAACGCAGCTTCCCCCCCTCAATTCCCTACGTTTCCCCCAAGCTTTTCCCTCAACTTCCCCCACGCTTCCCTTCCGGCTCACTTCCCCCACCTTCTCCCCACTTTTTCCCAACATCCCCCAACTTCCCCCTCACCCCCCGCGGAGCCTGGCTTCGGCCTCGGCTCCCACCTGATTTTCCCATGACTTGTCATCACCCCCTCACCCATGCCCCACCTTTTTCAACTTCCCCCTCAATTCTTTTCCCCTGTTGACTTCTTTCAACTTCCCCCTACCCCCCCACCTTCCCCACACCATTTTCCCCCAAGCTTCGGCCTCCGGCCTCACTTGCCCCAGGGCTCGGCCTTCGGCCACGCTCCTTCCCCCAGCCCTCGATTTTCCCAACTTCCCCTCATCCGGCCACCCTTTCCGCGGAGCCCTCGGCCTTCAGCCTCACCTTCCCCGGCTGGTGACACTTTTTCCCAACTTCGGCCCCTCACCCCCCACCTTCCCACACCATTTTCCCAAAAAAAAAACTTCCCCCCTCACAACTCCCCCACCTCTCCCACCATTTTCCAACCTCCCCAACTCACCCCCACCTTCCCAACTCCCCATACCATTTTACCAACTCGGACCACAACTGGGACCCCCCCCTCAGCTCGGCCTTCGGCCTCGCCCACCATTTTCCAACTCGGCCTGCGGCCTCGCGGGCGCACCCTTCCTCTAACTTCGGCCCCCCTTGCACGGTGGCTCCCCCTTCCCCCCTTCACCCCCCACCTTCCCCCCACTTTTTCCCCAACTTCCCTCCGGCCTCACTTGCCCCCCAGCCTTCTCCTTCTAACTTCCTCCCTCACCTCCACCTGGTTACTGGGGTTCGGGATGAACTTCCCCCATAAAGACGAATGGCTCACCCTCCTCACCTGTTCCCAATTCTTTTCGCCCTTCACCTGCACCCCTTCGGCCTCGCCTACGCATTTCGGCCTGCGGCCTCGCGGGCGCAAGCTTCGGCCTTCGGCCTCGCTTGCGCGGCTGGGGAGCTCTAACTTCCCCCTCACCCCCACCTCTCCTAACATTTTCTCAACTTCCCGGCCTCACTCCCCCACCTTCGGCCCCCACCTTCGGCTCCCCGGCTGGTGACTTGGCTGGCCCATACTTTTCGAAAAAAAATTAAAAAAAAAAACAACTGTCAGTCCGGGGTCTCACGGTCACCCCCTACAATATTGTCTATGACCTTGACCCCCTACGAGTCCTTTCTCAACTTCCTCAATCCCCCTCAACCTTTTTTCAAATTCCGAAAAAAAAAAAAAGTCAAAAAAAATAAACCGACCCCGGCTGTGGTAGTCTCCCAGGGTCCTCTATGACATTTGGTCGAGCACCCCCACCGTATCTCTTACCGTTTCCGCGGGCAGTAGGGGTACTCGGTCCAGAACTGCCCCACCCCCCACCTTCCAATTTCTTCCAAACATCCCCCCTCACCCCCCCACACTTCCCCATCATCACTTTTTCCCAACTTCCCCCTTCCGTAGAACAAACTAATTATGTCAGCTCTGATGTAGTGGTATGTAGCTTTATATAGTATTAACTACCCGGTCGCGGGGTCCCAACACCTCGCGTGCTGTGCGACGAGCCTCTGGGACGTCGCCTTCCCCCCGAAATCCCCATCAAAGTTTGTATGAAAAACCGAAAATTAGTATGGGGGGGTGAAAAAAAGTCGAGGAAAAAACCGACCCCGGCTCTTCGTCGCCGAGGGTCCTCTGTGACATTTGGTCGAGCACCCCCACCCCTCTTACCGCCCTCAGGCCTCCAACCTTCCCCCTCACAGAACTCCCAATTTACCAACTCCTCCCTCACCCCCCACCTTCACCTTCCCCCTCAACCCCCCACCTGTTCTCCCCACTTTCCCCCTTCCTCAACTTCCCTCACCCTTATGTTTCCCCAACTTCCCCGCACCCCCCCACCTTCCCCTCACATTTTCCCCAACTTCCCCCTCACTTCCCCCACCTCTTTTTCTCTAACTTCCCCCACCCCCCACCTTCCCCCTTCACCATTTCCCAACTTTCCTCCCTCACCCCCCACCTTCCCCTACCTTTTGACCAACTCTCCCCCCCTCACCCCCTCACACCTTTTCAACCCCTCCCCCCCAACCCCCCACCTCCCACTTTGTTCCTAAAAACTTCCCCCTCACCCTTATGTTTCCCCAACTTCCCCCTCACCCTCCCACCTTCCCCTCACTTTTCCCCCCAACTTCCCCCTCACCCCCCACCTTTTTTCAACTTCCCCCTCACCCTCCCCATCTTTTTTCAACTTTCCCCCTCACCCCTGTGGCCGCTTCCCCAACTTCCCCCTCACCCCCCCCCCCCCCCTTTCTCCCCTAATTTTTTCCCAACTTCCCCCTCACTACCCCCACTTTCCCCCACTTTTTCCCAACTTCCCCCCTCACCTTCCCCCACCTTTCTCTCAACTTCCCCTCACCTCTCACCTTTTTCAAAAAAAAAATTAAAAAAAAAAAAAACTGTCCCTTCGGTCACCCCCCACTTTTGTCCCCAACTTCCCCCCCTCAACCCCCCCAATTCTCTCTCTGAAATCCCCATCAAAGTTTTGTATGAAAAACCGAAAAATTAGTATGGGGGGGGGAAAAAAGTCAAGGAAAACCGACCCTGGCTCTGGTCGTCGCCGGAGGGTCCTCTGTGACATTTGGTCGAGCACCCCCTCTATCTTCTTACCGTTTCCGCGGGCAGTACCCCATGGTCGCTGATGGTCTACTCTCCGGTCCACTTTCGTATTTTTCCCGGTGCCTCCGCCCCCTCTACATATCACCATCATTACTTTTTCCGAATTCTGACTTTCGTAGAACAAACAAACCCTTCCCCTTCGGCTGCTCTGATGTAGGGGGAAAAAAAAATGTCCAAAAAAAAAAGCCACCACTCGGTCCGGGGTCCCAAGGCCAGCCTGAACGATATCGGCTATGGCGACGAGACTCTGGGACGTCGCCTTCCCCCCCGAAATCCCCATCAATGTTTGTATGAAAAACCGAAATTTAGTATGGGGGGGAAAAAAGTCGAGTGAAAAAAACCGACCCCGGCTCTGGTCGTCGTCCGAGGGTCCTTCTGTAGACATTTGGTCGAGCACTTCCCCGGCCTATCTCTTACTGTTTCTGGCGGGCAGTAGGGGTACTTACTCGGTCCAGAACAGCTCCAATTTCCACTTTCGCATATTTTTCCGGTGCCTCCTCACCCCCCTCTAAACATCCCCATCATCACTTCATTGATGCGATTTCCGAATTCCGTGGAACAAACAAACTCCACGCTTCGCCTGGACGCAGCTCTGATGTAGGGGGGGGAAAAAAAAAATGTCCAAAAAAAAAAAGCCACCACCCGGTCCGGGGTCCCAAGGCCAGCCCGAACGATATCGTCTATGGCGACGAGACTCTGGGACGTCGCCTTCCCCCCCGAAATCCCCATCAAAATTTGTATGAAAAACCGAAAATTAGTATGGGGGGGGAAAAAAAAGTCGAGAAAAAAAACCGGACCCCGGCTCTGGTAGTCTCCGAGGGTCCCTCTATGACATTTGGTCGAGCACTTCCCCCTATCTCTTACCGTTTCCGCGGGCAGTACCCTACGCTCGGCCTGATGGTCTTCAGAACTCTCCTCGGTCCACTTTCGCATTTTTTCCGGTTAGCAGAGGCTGCCTCCTCGCCCTCTTCTAAACATCCCTTTCATCATCACTTTTTGCGATTTCCGAATTCCGTGAAACGTAAACAAACCCTTGTCTCTTGGGCAGCTCTGATGTAGGGGGTGAAAAAAAAAATGTCCAAAAAAAAAAACTACCGACCCCTCGGTCCGGGGTCCCGAGGCCAGCCCGAACGATATCGTCTATGGCGACGACGAGACTCTGGGACGTCGCCTTCCCCCCCGAAATCCCCATCCGAAAGTTTGTGGCGAAAACTGAAAATCAGTATGGGGGGAAAAAAAGGGGAGCACAAAGGAAAAAAACCGACCCCGGCTCTGGTCGTTCGCCGAGGGTCCTCTGTGACATTTGGTCGAGCACCCCCTGCTATCTCTTACTGTTTCTGCGGGCAGTACGCGCTCGGCCTACTCGGCCTCGCTTCGATGGTCGTACTCCTCCGGTTTCCACTTTCGCATTTTTTCCGGTGCCTCCTCGCCCCCCTCTAAACATCCCCATCATCACTTTTCGCGATTTCCGAATTCCGTCGGAACAAACAAACCCCTGTCTCTTGGGCAGCTCTGATGTAGGGGGTGAAAAAAAAATGTCCAAAAAAAAAAAACCACCACTCCGGGTCCGGGGTTCCCGAGGCCAGCCCTGAACGATATCGTCTATGGCGACGAGACTCTGGGACCCCGTCGAGTCCTTTTTCCCCCCCCGAAATCCCCATCGAAGTTTGTATGAAAAACTGAAAAACTCCGGCATGGGGGGAAAAAAGTCTGAGGAAAAAATAACCGGACTCCCGGCTCTTGGTCGTCGCCAGGGTCCTCTGTGACATTTGGTCGAGCACCCCCGCTTCTCTATCTCTCACTGTTTCCGCGGGCAGTACCCCATGTCGCTGATGGTCTACTCTCCGGTCCACTTTGGCATTTTTCCCGGTGCTCTCCGGCCCCCCCTCTTACACGACCCCATCATTACTTTTTCCCGAGTTCCGACTTTCGTAGAACAAACAAACTATGTCAATCAGTCAGTGGTATTGTAGCCTTGTTATAGTGTTAACTAGTTTTTTTATTGCGCGAGGTGCAAGCACCTCGCGAGCGGGGCAGGCCTGCTTTTTACGGCGCAATTGGATTTTGTTGGGAAATATTTTTTGTCAAATATGCAGATTGTAAGTCATCTACGTAGATTGGTTGTCGGTTTGGATTTCGGTGAAAGGCCGATAGTTTTGTTTATTACGCGTGGTGCAAGCACCTCGCGAGCGGGGCAGGCCTCGCTTTCACGGCGCAATTCCGATTGCATGAAAAAAAAGTTTGGGAAATAATGAAAAAGTCATCTACAAAGAAATGTTGTCGGTTGGGATTGTTTTCCCCCTCACTTTTTCTTCAACTTCCCCCTCACCCCCTACGTTTCCCCCAACTTCCCCCTCATCCCCCACCTTCCCCTCTCACCCCCCCACCCTTCTCCCCACTTTTTTTCCCAACATCCCCCAACTTCCCCCCCCTCACCCCCCCCACCTTTTTAGACTTCCTCAACGACCTTCTACCAAGTCACCCCCCCACCTTTTGGTTTCCAACTTCCCCCTTACCCCCCCACCTTTTTTCAATCGTTCCCTCCTCACCCCCCCAATTTTCCCAACTTCCTCCTCACACCACCTTTTCCAACTTCCCCCTCAAACCCCCCCACCTTCTCCCCCACCATTTTCCAACTTCCCCTCACCCCCCCACCTTCCCCCCCACTTTTTCCCCAACTTCCTCCCTCACCTACTCCCCACCATTTTGGTCCCCCTTCACCCCTCACCTTCCCCCACCTTTTTTTTCCCAACTTCCCCCCTCACTCCCCCCACCTTCCCAACACCATTTTCCAACTTCCCCCCCTTACCCCCCCACCTTCCCCCCTACCTTTTACCAACTTCCCCCCTTACCCCCCCCCACCTTCCCCCCTACCTTTTCCCAACTTCCCCCTCACCCCCCCTACCTTCCCCCATACCTTTTTACCAACTTCCCCCTCACTTTTCCTAACTACCCCCTCACCTTCTCCTACCTTTTCCCAACTTCCCCCCTCAACCCCACCCTTCCCAACTTCCCCCCTCACCTTCCCCCACCTTTTTCCCCAACTTCCCCCCTCACCCCCCCACCTTTTCCCAACTTCCCCCTCTCATCCCCCCACCTTCCCCCCCACTTTTTCCCAACTTCCCCCCTTACCCCCCACCTTCCCTTTTCCCTCACCCCCAACCTTCCCCCCTACCTTTGTTACCAACTTCCCCCTCACCCCCCCACCTTCCCCCCTACCATTTAACTCAACTTTCCCCCTCACCCCACCACCTTCCCCTACCTTTTACCAACTTCCCCCCCCCTCACCTCCCCCACCTTCCCCCCCCTTCAACCTCCCCACCTTCTCCCCCACTTTTTCCTACCTCCCCCCTCACCCCTTATGTTTCCCCCAACTTCCCCCTCACCCCCCCACCTTCCCCTCACTTTTCCCCAACTTCCCCCCCTCACCCCCACCTTTTCAACTTCCCCCTCACCCTCCCCACCTTTTTCTAACTTCCCCCTCACCCCCCCCCCCATCTTTTTTCAACTTCCCCTTCACCCCCCACAGTTTCCCCAACTTCCCCCCCCTCACCCCCCCACCTTCTCCCCCACTTTTTCCCAACTTCCCCCCTCACTCCCCACCTTCCCCCCACTTTTTTCCCAACTTCCCCCCCTCACCCCCCCCACCTTTCTCTCAACTTCCCCCTCACCCCCCCCCCACCTTTTTTCAACTTCCCCCCTCACCCCCCACTTTTTCCCAACTTCCCCCCTCAACCCCCCCGCTTTCCACCTTCCCCCGGAAATCCCCATCAAAGTTTGTATGGAAAAACCGAAAATTAGTATGGGGGGGGGGAAAAAAAGTCAAGGAAAAAACCGGACCCCGGCTCTGGTCGTCGCCGAGGGTCCACTTCAGACATTCTTTGGTCGAGCACCCCCCTCTTACTCTCTTACCGTTTCCGCGGGCAGCACCCCATGTCGCTGATGGTCTACTCTCCGGTCCACTTTCGTATTTTTCCCGGTGCCTCCGCCCCCCTCTACATATCACCATCATTGTTTTTTCCGAATTCCGACTTTCGTAGAACAAACAAACCCCTTCCCCTTCGGCTGCTCTGATGTAGGGGGGAAAAAATGTCCAAAAAAAAAGCCACCACCTCGGTCCGGGGTCCCAAGGCCAGCCTGAACGATATCGTGGCTATGGCGACGAGATTCTGGGACGTCGCCTTTCCCCCCGAAATCCCCATCAAAGTTTGTATGAAAAACCGAAATTCTAGTATGGGGGGGGTGGTCGAGGAAAAACCGACCCCGGCTCTGGTCGTCGCCGAGGGTCCTTCTGTGACATTTGGTCGAGCACCCCACCTATTCCCTTACCGTTTCCGGCGGCAGTAGGGGTACTCGGTCCAGAACAGCTCCAATTTCCACTTTCGCATTTTTTTCCGGTGCCTCCTCACCCCCTCTAAACATCCCCGCCCCATCATCACTTTTTGCGATTTCCGAATTCCGTGGAACAACAAACCCCTCAATGCTTGGGCAGCTCTGATGTAGGGGGGAAAAAACGGTCCAAAAAAAAAGCCACCACCCGGTCCGGGGTCCCGCGAAGGCCAGCCCGAACGACATTTCGTCTATGCGGCGACGAGACTCTGGGACGTCGCCTTCCCCCCCGAAATCCCCATCAAAATTTGTATGAAAAACCCGAAAATTAGCATGGGGGGGGAAAAAAAGTCGAGAAAAAAAACCGACTCCCGGCTCTGGTAGTCTCCCAGGGTCCTCTATGACATTTGGTCCAGCACCCCCCCCCTCTATCTCTTTACCGTTTCCGGCGGGCAGTACCCCATGTCGCTGATGGTCTACTCTCCGGTCCACTTTCGTATTTTTCCCGGTGCCTCCTCACCCCCTCTCAAACATCCCCATCATCACTTTTTGCGATTTCCGAATCTCCGTGGAACAAACAAACCCCACCCCGTCTCTTGGGCAGCTCTGAGATGTAGGGGGTAAAAAAAAATGTCCAAAAAAAACCACCACCCGGTCCGGGGTCCCAAGGCCAGCCTCGAACGATATCGTCTATGGCGACGAGACTCTGGGACGTCGCCTTCCCCCCCGAAATCCCCATCGAAGTTTGTATGAAAAACCGAAAATTAGTGCATGGGGGAAAAAAGGAGGAAAAAAACCGACCCCGGCTCTGTCGTCGCCGAGGGTCCTCTGTGACATTTGGTCGAGCACTCCCCGCTTATCTCTTACCGTTTCTGCGGGCAGTACCCCATGTCGCTGATGGTCTACTCTCCGGTCCACTTTCGCATTTTTTCCGGTGCAACTCGCCCCCTCTAAACATCCCCATCATCACTTTTTGCGATTTCCGAATTCCGTGGAACAAACAAACCCCGTCTCTTGGGCAGCTCTGATGTAGGTGAAAAACAATGTCCAAAAAAAACCACCCACCACGGGTCCGGGGTCCCGAGGCCAGCCCGAACGATATCGTCTATGGCGACGAGGCTCTGGGACGTCGCCTTCCCCCCGAAATCTGCATCAAAGTTTGTATGAAAAACCGAAAATTAGTATGGGGGGGGGAAAAAAAGTCGAGGAAAAAAAAAACCGACCCCGGCTCTGGTCGTCGCCGAGGGTCCTCTGTGACATTTGGTCGAGCACCCCCCCGCTATCTCTCACCGTTTCCGCGGGCAGTACCCCACGTAGCTGACGGTCTACTCTCCGGTCCACTTTGGCATTTTTCCCGGTGCCTCCGCCCCCCCCTCTACACGACCCCATCATTACTTTTTCCTGTCTCCGACTTTCGTAGAACAAACAAACCCCGTCGCTTCGGCAGCTCTGATGTAGGGGGGGGAAAAAAAAAATGTCCAAAAAAAAAAAACCACCACCCGGGCCGGGGTCCCACGGCCAGCCCGAACGATATCGTCTATGGCGACGAGACTCTGGGACGTCGCCTTCCCCCCCGAAATCCCCATCAAAGTTTGTATGAAAAACCGAAAATTAGTATGGGGGGGGAAAAAAAGTCGAGGAAAAAAAAAACCGACCCCGGCTCTGGTCGTCGCCGAGGGTCCTCTGTGACATTTGGTCGAGCACCCCCCCGCTATCTCTTACCGTTTCCGCGGGCAGTACCCCATGGTACTCGGTCCAGAACTGCTCAATTTCCACTTTCTGCATTTTTTCCGGTGCCTCCTCGCCCCCCTCTACATATCACCATCATCACTTTTTGCGATTTCCGAATTCCGCGGAACAAACAAACCCCGTCGCGTCGCTTCGGCAGCTCTGATGTAGGGGGTGAAAAAAAAAATGTCCAAAAAAAAAAACCACCACCCGGTCCGGGGTTCCCAAGGCCGCCCCGAACGATATCGTCTATGGCGACGAGGCTCTGGGACGTCGCCTTCCCCCCCGAAATCCCCATCAAAGTTTGTATGAAAAACCGAAAATTAGTATGGGGGGGGGAAAAAAAGTCGAGGAAAAAAAAAACCGACCCCGGCTCTGGTCGTCGCCGAGGGTCCTCTGTGACATTTGGTCGAGCACCCCCCCGCTATCTCTTACCGTTTCCGCGGGCAGTACCCCATGTCGCTGACGGTCTACTCTCCGGTCCACTTTCGCATTTTTTCCGGTGCCTCCTCGCCCCCCTCTAAACATCCCCATCATCACTTTTTGAGATTTCCGAATTCCGTGGAACAAACAAACCCCGTCTCTTGGGCAGCTCTGATGTAGGGGGTTAAAAAAAAAAATGTCCAAAAAAAAAAACCACCACCCGGTCCGGGGTCCCGAGGCCAGCCCGAACGATATCGTCTATGGCGACGAGGCTCTGGGACGTCGCCTTCCCCCCCGAAATCCCCATCAAAGTTTGTATGAAAAACCGAAAATTAGTATGGGGGGAAAAAAAGGAGGAAAAAAAACCGACCCCGGCTCTGGTAGTCTCCCAGGGTCCTCTATGACATTTGGTCGAGCACCCCCCTATCTTTACCGTTTCCGCGGGCAGTACCCCATGTAGCTGATGGTCTACTCTCAGGTCCACTTTGGCATTTTTTCCGGTGCCTCCGCCCCCCCCTCTACACGACCCCATCATCACTTTTTCCCAGCTCCGACTTTCGTAGAACAAACAATTTATGTCAATCAGTGAGTGGTATTGTAGCCTTATATAGTTTTAACTTCCGCGCGTGCACCCCCCCACCTTCGCGGGGCACTTTTTCCCACCCCCCTCACCCCCGCCTCACCCCCACCTTCCCCCATTGCTGAAAAGTTTGGGAAATAACTGAAAAGTCCCCCTCACCCCCAAAGAAATGTTTCGGTTCCCCCTCCCCCCCCACCTTCCCCCACTCTTTTTCAACTTCCCCCTCACCCCCCTCACCCCCACCTTCCCCCCCTCACCCCCCACCTTCCCCTACTAACTTCCCCCTCACCTTCACCCCCACTTTTTCCCAACCCCCCACCTTCCCCCTAACTTCCCCCTCACCCCCCACCTTTTTTCCCAACTTCCCCCTCACCCCACCTTTTCCCAACTTCCCCCCTCACCCCCCCACCTTTTTCAACTTCCCCCTCACCCCCCCACCTTTTTTCAACTTCCCCCTCACCCCCCACCTTCCCAACCCCCTCACCCCCATCTTTTATGAAAAACCGAACTTCCCCCCCGGCTCAGTCGTCCCGGGTCCTCTATGACTTTGGTCGAGCACCCCCTTCCCCCACTTACCGTTTCCCAACTTCCCCCATGTCGCTCACTCCCGGTCCACCTTCCCCTCACTTTTCCCTTCCTCACGCCCCCACCTCTCCCCCCATCATCACTTTTTCCGAACTTCCCCCTCACCCCCCCACACTTTTTTCCAACTTCCAAAAAAAAAACCCTCACCCGGTCCCCACCTTCCCGAACTTTTCCCAACTTCCCCGTCGCCTTCCCCCGAAATCCCCATCATTTGTATGAAAAACCGAAAATTAGTATTCAACCGACCCCGGCTCACCCCCAGGGTCCTTCCCCCTATGACATTTGGTCGAGCACCCCCTATCTCTTACCGTTTCCGCGGGCAGTATGGTCTACTCTCCCCTCCCCCCCCACTTTCTATTTCCCGGTGCCTTCCGCCCCCTCTAAACATCCCCATCATCACTTTTTCCGAATTCCATGGAACAAACCCCTTCCCCCCAGCTCTTTTCAAATGTCCAACCCTCACCCGGTCCGGGGTCCCCCAGCCCGAACGATATCGTCTATGGCGACGAGACTCTGGGACGTCGCCTTCCCCCAGAAATCCCCATCAATTTGTATGAAAAACCGAAAATTAGTACTTCGAGAAAAAAAAACCGACCCCGGCTCTGGTAGTCTCCCCTCTATGACATTTGGTCCCGAGCACCCCCCTATCTCTTACCGTTTCCCGCGGAGCGGCAGTACCCCATGTCGCTGATGGTCTACTCTCCGGTCCACTTTCGCAATTTTCCCGGTGCCTCCTCGCCCCCCTCTAAACATCCCCATCATCACTTTTTTTGCGATTTCCGGAATTCCGGCTGGAACAAACAAACCCCACCCCGTCTCTTGGGCAGCTCTGATGCTTGGGGGTGAAAAAAAATGTCCAAAAAAAACCGCCACCCGGTCCGGGGTCCCCAAGGCCAGCCCGAACGATGTCGTCTATGGCGACGAGACTCTGGGACGTCGCCTTCCCCCAGAAATCCCCATCGGTTTGTATGAAAAACGGAAAATTGGTATGGAGAGGAAAAAAAAGTCGAGGGAAAAAAAACCGGCCCCGGCTCTGGTAGTCTCCCAGGGTCCTCTATGACATTTGGTCGAGCACCCCCCCCCTATCTCTTACCGTTTCCGCGGGCAGTAGAGGTGCTCGGTCCAGAACAGCTCCAATTCCGGTCCACTTTCGCATTTTTTTCCGGTGCCTCATCGCCACCTCTAAACATCCCCATCATCACTTATTGCGATTTCCGAATTTATTGAGTTCAAACAAACCCCCTTCGCTTCGGCAGCTCTACTGATGTAGGGGGGAAAAAAATGTCCAAAAAAAGTGTTAAGCCACCACCTGTCGGTCCGGGGTCCCAAGGCCAACCCGAACGATATCGTCTATGGCGACGAGACTCTGGGACGTCGCCTTCCCCCCGAAATCCCCATCAAAGTTTGTATGAAAAACCGAAAAATTAGTATGGGGGATTAGGAAAAAAAGTCGAGAAAAAAAACCGACCCCGGCTCTGGTCGTCGCCGAGGGTCCTCTGTGACATTTGGTCGAGCACCCCCCCGCTATCTCTTACCGTTTCCGCGGGCAGTACCCCATGTTGCTCGATCCAGGTCTGCTCTCAGGTCCACTTGCGCATTTTTACCGGTGCCTCCTCGCCCCACCTCTACATATCACCATCATTACTTTTTCCGAATTCCGACTTTCGTAGAACAAACAAACCCCGTCCTTCGGCAGGTCTGATGTAGGGAGGTGAAAAAAAAAATGTCCAAAAAAAAAAAGTCACCACCCGGTCCGGGGTTTCACGGCCTCGCCCTGAACGATATCGTCTACGGCGACGGAGCTCTGGGACGTCGCCTTCCCCCTACCGAAAATCCCCATCGCGTTTGTATGAAAAACCGAAAATTAGTGGCGGGGGGGGAAAAAAAGGGGAGGAAAAAAAAACCGACCCCGGCTCTGTTAGTCTCCCAGGGTCCTCTATGACATTTGGTCGAGCACCCCCCCTATCTCTTACCGTTTCCGCGAGGGCGGTAGGGGTTACTCGGTCGCAGAACAGCTCAATTCTCCGGTCCACTTTCGCATTTTTCCGGTGCCTCCTCGCCCCCTCTAAACATCCCCATCATCACCATTGCGATTTCCAGATTCATTGGAACAAAACAAACCCCTTCGCTTCGGCAGCTCTGATGTAGGGGGTGGAAAAAAAATGTCCAAAAAAAAAGCCTGCCGGTCCGGGGTCCCAAGGCCAGCCCGAACGATATCGTCTATGGCGACGAGACTCTGGGACAACGCCTTCCCCCTGGCAAATCCCCATCAAAATTTGTATGAAAAACCGAAAATTAGTATGGGGGGGGGGGGGGGGAAAAAAAGTCGAGAAAAAAACCCGACCCCGGCTCTGGTAGTCTCCCAGGGTCCTCTATGACATTTGGTCGAGCACCCCCCCCCCTATCTCTTACCGTTTCCGCGGGCAGTAGGGGTACTCGGTCGAAGAACTGAGCTCCAATTTCCACTTTCTGATTTTTTCCGGTGCCTCCTCGCCCCCTCTAAACAATCCCCATCTATCACTTATTGCGATTTCCGAATTCCATGGAACAAAACAAACCCCTTTCAGCTTCCCGGCAGCTCTGATGTGGGGGGGGGAAAAAAAAATGTCCAAAAAAAAAGCCACCAACCGGTCCGGGGTCCCAAGGCCAGCCAGAACGATATCGTCTATGGTGACAGACTCTGGGACGTCGCCTTCCCCCCGAAATCCCCATCAAAGAATGTATAAAAACCGAAAATTAGTATGGGGGGGGGAAAAAAAAGTCAAGAAAAAAAAACCGACCCTGGCTCTTTTGGTAGTCTCCGAGGGTCCTCTATGACATTTGGTCGAGCACACCCCGCTATCTCTTACCGTTTCCGCAGGCAGTACTATGTTGCTCGATCCAGAAGTCTACTCTCAGGTCCACTTGCGCATTTTTTTACCGGTGCCTCCTCGCCCCCTCTACATATCACCATCATTACTTTTTTCCGAATTCCGACTTTCGTATTTCGACAAATACCGTCGCTTTAAAGGCGGGTCTGATGTAAAGGGTGAAAAAAAATGTCCAAAAAAAAAAAAGCCACCACCCGGTCCGGGGTCCCAAGGCCAGCCCTGAACGATATCGTCTATGGCGGACGAGACTCTGGGACGTCGCCTTCCCCCCGAAATCCCCATCAAAATTTTGAAAAACCGAAAATTAGTATGGGGGGGGGAAAAAAAAGTCGCGAAAAAAAAACCGACCCCGGCTCTGGTAGTCTCCCAGGGTCCTCTATGACATTTGGTCGAGCACCCCCCCCTATCTCTTACCGTTTCCGCGGGCAGTAGGGGTACTGATGGTCCAGAACAGCTCCAATTTCCACTTTCGCATTTTTTCCGGTGCCTCCTCGCCCCCCTCTAAACATCCCCATCATCACTTTATTGCGATTTCCGAATTCCGTAGAACAAACAAACCCCTTCGCTTCTTTGGCAGCTCTGATGTAGGGGGTGAAAAAAAAATGTCCAAAAAAAAACCACCACCCGGTCCGGGGTCCCAAGGCCATCCCGACCGATATCGTCTATGGCGACGAGACTCTGGGACGTCGCCTTCCCCCCCGAAATCCCCATCAAAGTTTGTATGAAAAACCGAAAATTAGTATGGGGGGGAAAAAAAAGTCGAGGAAAAAAAAAACCGACCCCGGCTCTGGTAGTCTCGCCGAGGGTCCTCTATGACTAATTTGGTCGAGCACCCCCCTATCTCTTACCGTTTCCGCGGGCAGTAGGGAGTACTCGGTCCCAAGAACAGCTCCAATTTCCACTTTCGCATTTTTTCCGGTGCCTCACTCGCCCCCTCTAAACATCCCCATCATCACTTTTTGCGATTTCCGAATTCCGTGAAACAAACAAACCCCGTCTCTTGGGCAGCTCTGATGTAGGGGGTGAAAAAAAAAAATGTCCAAAAAAAAAAACCACCACCCGGTCCGGGTCCCGAGGCCAGCCCGAACGATAATCGTCTATGGCGACCAAGGAGGCTCTGGGACGTCGCCCTTCCCCCCGAAATCCCCATCAAAGTTTGTATGAAAAAACCGAAAATTAGTATAGGGGGGGAAAAAAAGTCGAGAAAAAAAAAACCGACCCCGGCTCTGGTAGTCTCCGAGGGTCCTCTATGACATTTGGTCGACAACTTCCCCCCTCACCCCCCTCACTTTCCACAACTTCCCCCCTCACCCCCCACCTACCCCCTCACTTTTCCCAACTTCCCCCCTCACCCCCCACCATCCCCTCACTTTTCCCCAACTTCCCCCCTCACCCTTCCACCTTCCCCCCCATTTTCCAACTTCCCCCCTCACCCCCCCACCTTCCCCCCTCACTCCTCCACCTTCCCCACACTTTTCCCAAACTTCCCCCTCACCCCCCACCTACCCCCCACTTTTCCCCCAACTTCCCCCTCACCCCCCCACTTTTCCCCAACTCACCCCTCACCCCCCCCCACTTTCCACAACTTCCCCTCACCCCCAATTTCCACAACTTCCTCACCCCAACACTTTCCCCAACTTCCCTCACCCCCTACACTTTCCCCAACTTCCCCCCTCACCCCCCTCACTTTCCCCAACTTCCCCCCTCACCCCCCCACTTTCCACAACTTCCCCCCTCACCCCCCCCACTTTCCACAACTTCCCCCACCCCCCCCCCCACTTTTCCCCAACTTCCCCCTCACCCCCCACCTTCCCCCCACTTTTCCCCAACATCGCCCCCACGAACTATATTGTCTTTGGCGACGAGACTCTGGGACGTCGCCTTCCCCCCCGAAATCCCCATCAAAGTTTGTATGAAAAACCGAAAATTAGTATGGGGGGGGAAAAAAAGTCGAGGAAAAAAAAAACCGACCCCGGCTCTGGTCGTCGCCGAGGGTCCTCTGTGACATTTGATCGAGCACCCCCCCGTTATCTCTTACCGTTTCCGCGGGCAGTAGGGGTACTCGGTCCAGAACTGCTCCAATTTCCACTTTCGCATTTTTTCCGGTGCCTCATCGCCCCCCTCTACATATCACCATCATTACTTTTTCCGAATTCCGACTTTCGTAGAACAAACAAACCCCGTCGCTTCGGCAGCTCTGATGTAGGGGGTGAAAAAAAAAAATGTCCAAAAAAAAAAAACCACCACCCGGTCCGGGTTCCCGCGGCCGCCCCGAACGATATCGTCTATGGCGACGAGACTCTGGGACGTCGCCTTCCCCCCCGAAATCCCCATCAAAATTTGTATGAAAAACCGAAAATTAGTATGGGGGGGGGAAAAAAAGTCGAGGAAAAAAAAAACCGACCCCGGCTCTGGTCGTCGCCGAGGGTCCTCTGTGACATTTGGTCGAGCACCCCCCCCCTATCTCTTACCGTTTCCGCGGGCAGTAGGGGTACTCGGTCCAGAACAGCTCCAATTTCCACTTTCGCATTTTTTCCGGTGCCTCCTCGCCCCCCTCTAAACATCCCCATCATCACTTTTTGCGATTTCCGAATTCCGTGGAACAAACAAACCCCGTCTCCTGGGCAGCTCTGATGTAGGGGGTGAAAAAAAAAAATGTCCAAAAAAAAAAACCACCACCCGGTCCGGGGTCCCACGACCAGCCCGAACGATATCGTCTATGGCGACGAGACTCTGGGACGTCGCCTTCCCCCCCGAAATCCCCATCAAAGTTTGTATGAAAAACCGAAAATTAGTATGGGGG
>JAEMBS010000037.1:127814-152814 GCA_018467065.1 Ephestia elutella | reverse complement strand
GTGCGAATTTGTGCAAGTTTGTGCGAGTTTGTCCGAGTGTTTTAAAATCGTCGGTTGGGTCGGGGGAGCGAGGCCGAAGGCCGAGCTCCCCCAACCGTGTCACCAGCCGGGGAGCCGAGGCCGAAGGCCGAGGCTCCGCGGCAAGCGAGGCCGGAGGCCGAGCTGCGTTTAAATCGAGGGCTTGGGGGGGCAGGAGCGAGGCCGAAGGCCGAGCTCCCCCCCCCAGCCGCGCAAGCGAGGCCGAAGGCCGAAGCTTGCGCTGGCGAGGCCGCAGGCCGAGCTGCGTCCAGGCGAGGCCGAAGGCCGAGCTCCGTCTCGTGCGGTCCCAGTTGTGGTCCGAGTTTGTCCGAGTTTGTGCGAGTTTGTGCGAATTTGTGCGAGTTTGTGCGAGTTTGTGCGAATTTGTGCGAGTTTGTGCGAATTTGTGCGAGTTTGTCCGAGTGTTTTAAAATCGTCGGTTGGGTCGGGGGAGCGAGGCCGAAGGCCGAGCTCCCCCCAACCGTGTCACCAGCCGGGGAGCCGAGGCCGAAGGCCGAGGCTCCGCGGCAAGCGAGGCCGGAGGCCGAGCTGCGTTTAAATCGAGGGCTGGGGGGGCAGGAGCGAGGCCGAAGGCCGAGCTCCCCCCCCCAGCCGCGCAAGCGAGGCCGGAGGCCGAAGCTTGCGCACCGCGAGGCCGCAGGCCGAGCTGCGTCCAGGCGAGGCCGAAGGCCGAGCTCCGTCTCGTGCGAAAAGAATTGGGCGAGGCCGAAGGCCGAGCCATTCATGGATGACGTGATGATGACAACTCATACCTCAAGTCACCAGCCGGGGAGCCGAGGCCGAAGGCCGAGGCTCCGCGGCAAGCGAGGCCGCAGGCCGAGCTGCGTATATGAATCCGAGAGGCGAGGCGAGGCCGGAGGCCGAGCCCCTCCTCCAGCCGGGGCAAGCGAGGCCGAAGGCCGAGCTTGCGCCGCCAGCGAGGCCGTAGGCCGAGCTGCGTTTCAACAGCAAAGAGCAAAAGCCAGAGCAGCCTTTCGGCTCTTCACCTAATCCCAACCGACAACATTTCTTTGTAGATGACTTTTTCATAATTTCCCTAAAGATTTTCAACCTTTCGCAACTGCTTTTTTTAAACTGCCCTGCACAGCACGCGAGGTGCTTGCACCTCGCGCAGCACGCGACATCTAGTTAATACTATATAAAGCTACAATACCACTGACTCACTCACTGACTGACATAATTAGTTTGTTCTACGGAACTCGGAACTGGGATAAAGTGATGATGGGGAAGTGTGGAGGGGGGGGAGGAGGCACGGGGAAAAATACGAAAGTGGAACTTGGAGCAGTTCCGGACCGGGTACCCCTACTGCCCGCGGAAACTATAATAGATAGGTGGGGGGTGCTCGACCAAATGTCATAGAGAACCCTGGGCGACTACCACAGCCGGTGTTAGTTTATGGTTTTTTTTGACTTTTTTTTTTTTTTTCATACAAACTTGACTGGGGATTTTTAGGGGGAAAACGGACTCGTACGGGGTCACCGTCATAGACAATATTGTAGGGGGTGACCGTAAGACCCCCGACTGACAGGTGTTTTTTTTTTTTTTTTAATTTTTTTTTTTCGAAAAGTTTTGTATGGGCCAGCCGAGTCACCAGCCGGGGAGCCGAGGCCGAAGGCCGAGGCTCCGCGGCAAGCGAGGCCGGAGGCCGAGCTGCGTTTAAATCGAGGGCTGGGGGCAGGAGCGAGGCCGAAGGCCGAGCTCCCCTCTCCAGCCGCGCAAGCGAGGCCGAAGGCCGAAGCTTGCGCCCGCGAGGCCGCAGGCCGAGCTGCGTCCAGGCGAGGCCGAAGGCCGAGCTCCGTCTCGTGCGAAAAGAATTGGGCGAGGCCGCAGGCCGAGCCATCCGTGTTTATGGATGACCTCTTCATTTCATCCCGAACCCCCAGTAACCAGCCGGGGAGCCGAGGCCGAAGGCCGAGGCTCCGCGGCAAGCGAGGCCGAAGGCCGAGCTGCGTTTAAAACGAGGGCTGGGGGCAGGAGCGAGGCCGAAGGCCGAGCTCCCCCAGCCGCGCAAGCGAGGCCGGAGGCCGAAGCTTGCGCCTGCGAGGCCGCAGGCCGAGCTGCGTCCAGGCGAGGCCGAAGGCCGAGCTCCGTCTCGTGCGACAAGAATTGGGCGAGGCCGAAGGCCGAGCCATTCATGGATGACGTGATGACGACAACTCATACCTCAAGTCACCAGCCGGGGAGCCGAGGCCGAAGGCCGAGGCTCCGCGGCAAGCGAGGCCGCAGGCCGAGCTGCGTATATGAATCCGAGAGGCGAGGCGAGGCCGGAGGCCGAGCCCCTCCTCCAGCCGGGGCAAGCGAGGCCGAAGGCCGAGCTTGCGCCGCCAGCGAGGCCGTAGGCCGAGCTGCGTTTTAACAGCAAAGAGCATAAGGCAAAGTACTCTTTCGGCTCTTCACCTAATCCCAACCGACAACATTTCTTTGTAGATGACTTTTTCATAATTTCCCTAAAGATTTTCAACCTTTCGGAACTGCTTTTTTATAATTGCCCTGCACAGCACGCGAGGTGCTTGCACCTCGCGCAGCACGCGACATCTAGTTAACACTATATAAGGCTACAATACCACTGACTGATTGACATAGTTTGTTTGTTCTACGAAAGTCGGAACTCGGGAAAAGTAATGATGGGGTCGTGTAGAGGGGGGGCCGGAGGCACCGGGAAAAATGCCAAAGTGGACCGGAGAGTAGACCATCAGCGACATGGGGTACTGCCCGCGGAAACGGTGAGAGATAGAGGGGGGGTGCTCGACCAAATGTCACAGAGGACCCTCGGCGACGACCAGAGCCGGGGTCGGTTTTTTTTTTCCTCCCCTTTTTTTTCCCCCCCATACTAATTTTCGGTTTTTCATACAAACTTCGATGGGGATTTCGGGGGGGAAGGCGACGTCCCAGAGCCTCGTCGCCATAGACGATATCGTTCGGGCTGGCCTCGGGACCCCGGACCGGGTGGTGGTTTTTTTTTTTGGACATTTTTTTTTTCCCCCCCCTACATCAGAGCTGCCCAAGAGACGGGGTTTGTTTGTTCCACGGAATTCGGAAATCGCGAAAAGTGATGATGGGGATGTTTAGAGGGGGGGGAGGAGGCACCGGGAAAAATGCCAAAGTGGACCGGAGAGTAGACCATCAGCGACATGGGGTACTGCCCGCGGAAACGGTGAGAGATAGAGGGGGGGTGCTCGACCAAATGTCACAGAGGACCCTCGGCGACGACCAGAGCCGGGGTCGGTTTTTTTTTTCCTCGACTTTTTTTCCCCCCCCCATACTAATTTTCGGTTTTTCATACAAACTTTGATGGGGATTTCGGGGGGGAAGGCGACGTCCCAGAGCCTCGTCGCCATAGACGATATCGTTCGGGCTGGCCTCGGGACCCCGGACCGGGTGGTGGTTTTTTTTTTTGGACATTTTTTTTTTCCCCCCCCTACATCAGAGCTGCCGAAGCGAAGGGGTTTGTTTGTTCCACGGAATTCGGAAATCGCAAAAAGTGATGATGGGGATGTTTAGAGGGGGGGCGGAGGCACCGGGAAAAATACGAAAGTGGACCGGAGAGTAGACCGTCAGCGACCGAGTGGGGTACTGCCCGCGGAAACGGTAAGAGATAGGGGTGCTCGACCAAATGTCACAGAGGACCCTCGGAGACTACCAGAGCCGGGGTCGGTTTTTTTTTCCTCCCCTTTTTTTTTCCCCCCCCATACTAATTTTCGGTTTTTCATACAAACTTTGATGGGGATTTCGGGGGGGAAGGCGACGTCCCAGAGTCTCGTCGCCATAGACGATATCGTTCGGGCTGGCCTTGGGACCCCGGACCGGGTGGTGGTTTTTTTTTGGACATTTTTTTTTTTCACCCCCTACATCAGAGCTGCCCAAGAGACGGGGTTTGTTTGTTCCACGGAATTCGGAAATCGCAAAAAGTGATGATGGGGATGTTTAGAGGGGGGGCGGAGGCACCGGGAAAAATACGAAAGTGGACCGGAGAGTAGACCATCAGCGACATGGGGTACTGCCCGCGGAAACGGTAAGAGATAGGGGGGGGGTGCTCGACCAAATGTCATAGAGGACCCTCGGAGACTACCAGAGCCGGGGTCGGTTTTTTTTTTTCTCGACTTTTTTTTCCCCCCCCATACTAATTTTCGGTTTTTCATACAAATTTTGATGGGGATTTCGGGGGGGAAGGCGACGTCCCAGAGTCTCGTCGCCATAGACGATATCGTTCGGGCTGGCCTTGGGACCCCGGACCGGGTGGTGGCTTTTTTTTTTTGGACATTTTTTTTTTCCCCCCCCTACATCAGAGCTGCCCAAGCGACGGGGTTTGTTTGTTCCACGGAATTCGGAAATCGCAAAAAGTGATGATGGGGATGTTTAGAGGGGGGTGAGGAGGCACCGGAAAAAATGCGAAAGTGGACCGGAGAGTAGACCATCAGCGACATGGGGTACTGCCCGCGGAAACGGTAAGAGATAGAGGGGGGGTGCTCGACCAAATGTCACAGAGGACCCTCGGCGACGACCAGAGCCGGGGTCGGTTTTTTTTTTCCTCGACTTTTTTTCCCCCCCCCATACTAATTTTCGGTTTTTCATACAAACTTTGATGGGGATTTCGGGGGGGAAGGCGACGTCCCAGAGTCTCGTCGCCATAGACGATATCGTTCGGGCTGGCCTCGTGAGACCCCGGACCGGGTGGTGGTTTTTTTTTGGACATTTTTTTTTTCCCCCCTACATCAGAGCTGCCCAAGAGACGGGGTTTGTTTGTTCCACGGAATTCGGAAATCGCGAAAAGTGATGATGGGGATGTTTAGAGGGGGGCGAGGAGGCACCGGAAAAAATGCGAAAGTGGACCGGAGAGTAGACCATCAGCGACATGGGGTACTGCCCGCGGAAACGGTAAGAGATAGCGGGGGGGTGCTCGACCAAATGTCACAGAGGACCCTCGGCGACGACCAGAGCCGGGGTCGGTTTTTTTTTTCCTCGACTTTTTTTCCCCCCCCCATACTAATTTTCGGTTTTTCATACAAACTTTGATGGGGATTTCGGGGGGGAAGGCGACGTCCCAGAGTCTCGTCGCCATAGACGATATCGTTCGGGCTGGCCTTGGGACCCCGGACCGGGTGGTGGTTTTTTTTTTTGGACATTTTTTTTTTCCCCCCCCCTACATCAGAGCTGCCGAAGCGAAGGGGTTTGTTTGTTCCACGGAATTCGGAAATCGCAAAAAGTGATGATGGGGATGTTTAGAGGGGGCGAGGAGGCACCGGAAAAAATGCGAAAGTGGAAATTGGAGCTGTTCTGGACCGAGTACCCCTACTGCCCGCGGAAACGGTAAGAGATAGGGGGGGGTGCTCGACCAAATGTCATAGAGGACCCTGGGAGACTACCAGAGCCGGGGTCGGTTTTTTTTTTCCTCCCCTTTTTTTTCCCCCCCCATACTAATTTTCGGTTTTTCATACAAACTTTGATGGGGATTTCGGGGGGGAAGGCGACGTCCCAGAGTCTCGTCGCCATAGACGATATCGTTCGGGCTGGCCTTGGGACCCCGGACCGGGTGGTGGTTTTTTTTTTTGGACATTTTTTTTTTTCACCCCCTACATCAGAGCTGCCCAAGAGACGGGGTGGGGTTTGTTTGTTCCACGGAATTCGGAAATCGCAAAAAGTGATGATGGGGATGTTTAGAGGGGGGGCGGAGGCACCGGGAAAAATACGAAAGTGGACCGGAGAGTAGACCATCAGCGACATGGGGTACTGCCCGCGGAAACGGTAAGAGATAGGGGGGGGGTGCTCGACCAAATGTCATAGAGGACCCTGGGAGACTACCAGAGCCGGGGTCGGTTTTTTTTTTCTCGACTTTTTTTTCCCCCCCCCATACTAATTTTCGGTTTTTCATACAAACTTTGATGGGGATTTCGGGGGGGGAAGGCGACGTCCCAGAATCTCGTCGCCATAGACGATATCGTTCGGGCTGGCCTTGGGACCCCGGACCGGGTGGTGGTTTTTTTTTTTGGACATTTTTTTTTCCCCCCCCTACATCAGAGCAGCCGAAGGGAAGGGGTTTGTTTGTTCTACGAAAGTCGGAATTCGGAAAAAGTAATGATGGTGATATGTAGAGGGGGGGCGGAGGCACCGGGAAAAATACGAAAGTGGACCGGAGAGTAGACCATCAGCGACATGGGGTACTGCCCGCGGAAACGGTAAGAGATAGAGGGGGGGTGCTCGACCAAATGTCACAGAGGACCCTCGGCGACGACCAGAGCCGGGGTCGGTTTTTTTTTTCCTTGACTTTTTTTCCCCCCCCCATACTAATTTTCGGTTTTTCATACAAACTTTGATGGGGATTTCGGGGGAAGGTGGGGGTTGAGGGGGAAGTTGGGAAAGTGGGGGTGAGGGGGAAGTTGAAAAAAGGTGGGGGTGAGGGGGGAAGTTGAGAAAAGGTGGGGGGGTGAGGGGGAAGTTGGGAAAAGTGGGGGGAAGGTGGGGAGTGAGGGGGGAAGTTGGGAAAAAGTGGGGGAAGGTGGGGGTGAGGGGGAAGTTGGGGAAACGTGGGGGGGGTGAGGGGGAAGTTGAAAAAAGATGGGGGGGGTGAGGGGGGAAGAAAAGGTGGGGGTGAGGGGGAAGTTGGGGAAAAGTGAGGGGAAGGTGGGGGGGTGAGGGGGGAAGTTGGGAAAAAGGGGTGGGGGGAAGATGGGGGGTGAGGGGGAAGTTGGGGAAAGGTAGGGGGAAGGTGGGGGTGAGGGGGGAAGTTGGAAAATGGTGGGGGAAGGTGGGGGGTGAGGGGGAAGTTGGGGAAAGGTGGGGGGAAGGTGGGGGTGAGGGGGGAAGTTGGAAAATGTTAGGGGGAAGGTGGGGGTGAGGGGGAAGTTGGAAAATGGTGGGGGAAGGTGGGGGGTGAAGGGGGAAAGTTGGGAACAGGTGGGGGGGTGAGGGGGAAGTTGAAAAAGGTGGGGGTGAGGGGGAAGTTGAAAATGGTGGGGGGAAGTTGGGGGGGGGTGAGGGGGAAGTTGGGAAAAGGTGGGGGGGTGAGGGGGAAGTGGGGGGTGAAGGGGGAAGGGGGGGGGGTGAGGGGGAAGTTGGGAAAAGGTAGGGGGAAGGTGGGGGGTGAGGGGGAAGTTGGTAAAAGGTATGGGGAAGGTGGGGGTGAGGGGGAAGTTGGGAAAAGGTAGGGGGAAGGTGGGGGGTGAGGGGGAAGTTGGGAAAGTGGGGGTGGTGAAGGGGGAAAGTGGGGAAAAGGTGGGGGTGAGGGGAAGTTGAAAAGGTGGGGGGTGAGGGGGAAAGTTGAAAAGGTGGGGGTGAGGGGGAAGTTGAAAAATGGGGGGAAGGTGGGGGTGAGGGGGGAAGTTGGAAAAAGGGGGTGAGGGGGGAAGTTGTTGGAAGGTGGGGGTGAGGGGGAAGTTGGGAAAAGGTGGGGGGAGGTGAGGGGGAAGTTGGGGAAAATGGTGGGGGAAGGTGGGGGGTGAGGGGGAAGTTGGGAAAAGGTGGGGGGGGGTGAGGGGGAAGTTGGGAAAAAGTGGGGGGGAAGGTGGGGAAAGGGGGGAAGGGGGGGGTGAGGGGGGAAGTTGGGAAAAGGTAGGGGAAGGTGGGGGGGTGAGGGGGGAAGTTGGGGAAGGTAGGGGGGAAGGTGGGGGGTGAGGGGGAAGTTGGGGAAAAGGTAGGGGAAGGTGGGGGGTGAGGGGGAAGTTGGAAAATGGTGGGGGAAGGTGGGGGTGAGGGGGAAGTTTGAAAATGGTGGGGAAGGTGGGGGGTGAGGGGGAAGTTGGAAAATGGTGTGGGGAAGGTGGGGGTGAGGGGGAAGTTGGGAAAAAGTGGGGGGAAGGTGAGGGGTGAAGGGGGAAGGTGGGGGATGAGGGGGAAGTTGGGAAAAAGTGGGGGAAGGTAGGGGGTGAGGGGGAAGTTGGAAAATGGTGTGGGGAAGGTGGGGGTGAGGGGGAAGTTGGAAAAAGGTGGGGGGGTGAGGGGGAAGTTGAAAAAGGTGGGGGGGGGTGAGGGAAGTTGGGAAAAGGTGGGGGGGTGAGGGAAGTTGAAAAAAGGTGGGGGGGTGAGGGGGAAGTTAGGGGATGTTGGGGAAAAAGTGGGAAGGTGGGGGGTGAGGGGGAAGGTGGGGGATGAGGGGGAAGTTGGGGAAACGTAGGGGGTGAGGGGGGGAAGTTGAAGAAAAGTGAGGGAAAGTAATCCCAACCGACAACATTTCTTTAGATGACTTTTTCATTATTTCCCAAACTTTTTTTCATGCAATCGGAATTGCGCCGTAAAAGCGAGCCTGCCTGCTCGCGAGGTGCTTGCACCTCGCGCAATAAAAAACTAGTTAATACTATATAAAGCTACAATACCACTCACTGACTGACATAATTAGTTTGTTCTACGAAAGTCGGAACTGGGATAAAGTAATGATGGGGAAGTGTGGAGGGGGGGGAGGAGGCACGGGGAAAAATACGAAAGTGGAACTTGGAGCAGTTCCGGACCGGATACCCCTACTGCCCGCGGAAACTATAATAGATAGGTGGGGGGTGCTCGACCAAATGTCATAGAGAACCCTGGGCGACTACCACAGCCGGTGTTAGTTTATGGTTTTTTTGCCTTTTTTTTTTTCATACAAACTTGACTGGGGATTTTTAGGGGGAAAACGGACTCGTACGGGGTCACCGTCATAGACAATATTGTGGGGTGACCGTAAGACCCCCGACTGACAGGTGTTTTTTTTTTTTTTTAATTTTTTTTTTTCGAAAATTTTTGTATGGGCCAGCCAAGTCACCAGCCGGGGAGCCGAGGCCGAAGGCCGAGGCTCCCGCAGCAAGCGAGGCCGGAGGCCGAGCTGCGTTTAAATCGAGGGCTGGGGGGCAGGAGCGAGGCCGAAGGCCGAGCTCCCCCAGCCGCGCAAGCGAGGCCGAGGCCGAAGCTTGCGCCCGCGAGGCCGAAAGGCCGAGCTGCGTCCAGGCGAGGCCGAAGGCCGAGCTGCGTCTCGTGCGAAAAGAATTGGGCGAGGCCGCAGGCCGAGCCATTGTGCGTCTTTATGGACGAGTTCTTCATTTCATCCCGAAGGCAGTAACCAGCCGGGGAGCCGAGGCCGAAGGCCGAGCTCCGCAGCGAGGCCGAAGGCCGAGCTGCGTTCGTCGGGCTGGGGGGGCGGGAGCGAGGCCGAAGGCCGCCGAAGGCCGAAGCTTGCGAAGGCCGAGCTGCGTCTAGGCGAGGCCGAAGGCCGAGCTCCATCGATGCGGTCCCAGTTGTGGTCCGAGTTGTGGTCCGAGTTTGTCCGAGTTGGTGCGAGTTGTGCGAGTTTTTGCGAGTTTGTGCGAATTTGTCGAGTTGTGCGAGTTTTTGGTCCGAGTTTTTTTTTGCTGCTAAATTCGTCGGTTGGGTCAGGGAGCCGAGGCCGAAGGCCGAGGCTCGCGGCAAGCGCGAGGCCGGAGGCCGAGCTGCGTTTAAATCGAGGGCTGGGGGGGCAGGGCGAGGGCCGAGCCAGCTCCCCCAGCCCTGCCGGAGGCCGAAGCTTGCGCCCGCGAACCGTAGGCCGAGCTGCGTCAGGCGAGGCCGAAGGCCGAGCCTCGTCTCGTGCGAAAAGAACTGGGCGAGGCCGAAGGCAGTGTTCATGGATGACGTGATGATGACAACTCATGCCTCAAGTCACCAGCCGGGGAGCCGAGGCCGAAGGCCGAGGCTACCGCGGCAAGCGAGGCCGCAGGCCGAGCTGCGGTATATGATTCCGAGAGGCGAGGCGAGGCCGGAGGCCGAGCCCTCCTCCAGCCGGGGCAAGCGAGGCCGAAGGCCGAGCTTGCGCCGCCAGCGAGGCCGTAGGCCGAGCTGCGTTTTAACAGCAAAGAGCAAAAGCCAGAGCAGCCTTTCGGCTCTTCACCTAATCCCAACCGACAACATTTCTTTGTAGATGACTTTTTCATTATTTCCCAAACTTTTTTTCATGCAATCGGAACTGCTTTTTTTAAACTGCCCTGCACAGCACGCGAGGTGCTTGCACCTCGCGCAGCACGCGACATCTAGTTAATTACTATAACAATAAAGCTACAATACCACTCACTGACTCATTGACATAAATTGTTTGTTCTACGAAAGTCGGAACTGGGGAAAAGTGATGATGGGGTCGCGTAGAGGGGGGGCCGGAGGCACCGGGAAAAATGCGAAAGTGGAAATTGGAGCTGTTCTGAACCGAGTACCCCTACTGCCCGCGGAAACGGTAAGAGATAGGGGGGGGGTGCTCGACCAAATGTCATAGAGGACCCTCGGAGACTACCAGAGCCGGGGTCGGTTTTTTTTTTCCTCCTTTTTCCCCCATACTAATTTTCGGTTTTTCATACAAACTTTGATGGGGATTTCGGGGGGGAAGGCGACGTCCCAGAGTCTCGTCGCCATAGACGATATCGTTCGGGCTGGTCGGCGGGACCCCGGACCGGGTGGTGGTTTTTTGGACATTTTTTTTTCACCCCCTACATCAGAGCTGCCCAAGAGACGGGGTTTGTTTGTTCCACGGAATTCGGAAATCGCAAAAAGTGATGATGGGGATGTTTAGAGGGGGGGCCGGAGGCACCGGGAAAAATGCGAAAGTGGAAATTGGAGCTGTTCTGGACCGAGTACCCCTACTGCCCGCGGAAACGGTAAGAGATAGGGGGGGGGTGCTCGACCAAATGTCATAGAGGACCCTGGGAGACTACCAGAGCCGGGGTCGGTTTTTTTTATCGCGACTTTTTTTCCCCCCCCATACTAATTTTCGGTTTTTCATACAAATTTTGATGGGGATTTCGGGGGGGAAGGCGACGTCCCAGAGTCTCGTCGCCATAGACGATATCGTTCGGGCTGGCCTTGGGACCCCGGACCGGGTGGTGGCTTTTTTTTTGGACATTTTTTCCCCCCCCCTACATCAGAGCTGCCGAAGCGAAGGGGTTTGTTTGTTCCACGGAATTCGGAAATCGCAATAAGTGATGATGGGGATGTTTAGAGGGGGGCGAGGAGGCACCGGGAAAAAAATGCGAAAGTGGAAATTGGAGCTGTTCTGGACCGAGTACCCCTACTGCCCGCGGAAACGGTAAGAGATAGGGGGGTGCTCGACCAAATGTCATAGAGGACCGTGGGAGACTACCAGAGCCGGGGTCGGGTTTTTGTTTTCCTCCCTTTTTTCCCCCCATACTAATTTTCGGTTTTTCATACAAACTTTGATGGGGATTTCGGGGGGGAAGGCGACGTCCCAGAGTCTCGTCGCCATAGACGATATCGTTCGGGCTGGCCTTGGGACCCCGGACCGGGTGGTGGTTTTTTTTTTTGGACATTTTTTTTTTCACCCCCTACATCAGAGCTGCCCAAGAGACGGGGTGGGGTTTGTTTGTTCCACGGAATTCGGAAATCGCAAAAAGTGATGATGGGGATGTTTAGAGGGGGGCGAGGAGGCACCGGAAAAAATGCGAAAGTGGACCGGAGAGTAGACCATCAGCGACATGGGGTACTGCCCGCGGAAACGGTAAGAGATAGGGGGGGGGTGCTCGACCAAATGTCATAGAGGACCCTGGGAGACTACCAGAGCCGGGGTCGGTTTTTTTTTTCTCGACTTTTTTTTCCCCCCCCATACTAATTTTCGGTTTTTCATACAAACTTTGATGGGGATTTCGGGGGGGAAGGCGACGTCCCAGAGTCTCGTCGCCATAGACGATATCGTTCGGGCTGGCCTTGGGACCCCGGACCGGGTGGTGGTTTTTTTTTTTGGACATTTTTTTTTTCCCCCCCCTACATCAGAGCTGCCCAAGAGACGGGGTGGGGTTTGTTTGTTCCACGGAATTCGGAAATCGCAAAAAGTGATGATGGGGATGTTTAGAGGGGGGGCGGAGGCACCGGGAAAAATACGAAAGTGGACCGGAGAGTAGACCATCAGCGACATGGGGTACTGCCCGCGGAAACGGTAAGAGATAGGGGGGGGGTGCTCGACCAAATGTCATAGAGGACCCTGGGAGACTACCAGAGCCGGGGTCGGTTTTTTTTTTTCTCGACTTTTTTTTCCCCCCCCATACTAATTTTCGGTTTTTCATACAAACTTTGATGGGGATTTCGGGGGGGGAAGGCGACGTCCCAGAATCTCGTCGCCATAGACGATATCGTTCGGGCTGGCCTTGGGACCCCGGACCGGGTGGTGGTTTTTTTTTTTGGACATTTTTTTTTCCCCCCCCTACATCAGAGCAGCCGAAGGGAAGGGGTTTGTTTGTTCTACGAAAGTCGGAATTCGGAAAAAGTAATGATGGTGATATGTAGAGGGGGGGCGGAGGCACCGGGAAAAATACGAAAGTGGACCGGAGAGTAGACCATCAGCGACATGGGGTACTGCCCGCGGAAACGGTAAGAGATAGAGGGGGTGCTCGACCAAATGTCACAGAGGACCCTCGGCGACGACCAGAGCCGGGGTCGGTTTTTTTTTCCTTGACTTTTTTTCCCCCCCCCATACTAATTTTCGGTTTTTCATACAAACTTTGATGGGGATTTCGGGGGGGAAGGTGGGGAGGGTGAGGGGGGAAGTTGAAAAAAGGTGGGGGGTGAGGGGGGAAGTTGAAAAAAGGTGGGGGGTGAGGGGGAAGTTGAGGGAAAAGGTGGGGGGTGAGGGGGAAGTTGGGAAAAGGTGGGGGAAGGTGGGGGTGAGGGGGGAAGTTGGTAAAAGGTGAGGGGGAAGGTGGTGGGGTGAGGGGGAAGTTGGGGAAATGGGGGAAGGTGGGGGGTGAGGGGGGGAAGTTGGGGGAAAAAGGTGGGAAGGTGGGGGTGAGGGGGAAGTTGGAAAAAGGTTGGGGGGAAGTTAGGGGGGTGAGGGGGAAGTTGGGGAAAATGGTGAGGGAAGGTGGGGGGTGAGGGGGGGGAAAAGTTGGGGGAAACATAAGGTGGGGGTGAGGGGAAGTTAGAAAAGGTGGGGGGGAAGGTGGGGGGGGAAGTTGGAAAGTTGGGAACAGGTGGGGGGTGAGGGGGAAGTTGGGAAAAGGTAAAGGTGGGGGGGTGAGGGGGAAGTTGGGAAAAAGGTGAAGGGAAGGTGGGGGTGAGGGGGAAGTTGGGAAAAGGTGGGGGGGTGAGGGGGAAGTTGGAAAAAGGGGTGGGAAGGTGGGGTGAGGGGAAGTTGGAAAAGGTAGGGGAAGGTGGGGGGTGAGGGGGGAAGTTGGGAAAAGGTATGGGGAAGGTGGGGGGTGAGGGGGAAGTTGGTAAAAGGTAGGGGGAAGGTGGGGGGTGAGGGGGGAAGTTGGGAAAAGGTAGGGGGAAGGTGGGGGTGAGGGGGAAGTTGGAAAATGGTGGGGAGAAGGTGGGGGTGAGGGGGGAAGTTGGAAAATGGTGTGGGGAAGGTGGGGGGTGAGGGGGGAAGTTGGGAAAAAGTGGGGGGAAGGTAAGGGGGTGAAGGGGGAAGGTGGGGGATGAGGGGGGAAGTTTGGAAAAAGTGGGGGGAAGGTGGGGGGTGAGGGGGAAGTTGGAAAATGGTGGGGAAAGGTGGGGGGTGAGGGGGGAAGTTGGAAAAAAGGTGGGGGTGAGGGGGGAAGTTGAAAAAGGTGGGGGGTGAGGGGGAAGTTAAAAAAAGGTGATGGGGTGAGGGGGGAAGTTGAAAAAGGTGGGGGGGTGAGGGGGGAAGTTGGGGGATGTTGGGAAAAAGTGGGGAGAAGGTGGGGGGGTGAGGGGGGAAGGTGGGGGATGAGGGGGGAAGTTGGGGAAACGTAGGGGGTGAGGGGGGAAGTTGAAGAAAAGTGAGGGAAAGTAATCCCAACCGACAACATTTCTTTGTAGATGACTTTTTCATTATTTCCCAAACTTTTTTTCATGCAATCGGAATTGCGCCGTAAAAGCGAGCCTGCCCCGCTCGCGAGGTGCTTGCACCTCGCGCAATAAAAAATTAACACTATATAAGGCTACAATACCACTGACTGATTGACATAGTTTGTTTGTTCTACGAAAGTCGGAACTCGGGAAAAGTAATGATGGGGTCGTGTAGAGGGGGGGCCGGAGGCACCGGGAAAAATGCCAAAGTGGACCGGAGAGTAGACCATCAGCGACATGGGGTACTGCCCGCGGAAACGGTGAGAGATAGAGGGGGGGTGCTCGACCAAATGTCACAGAGGACCCTCGGCGACGACCAGAGCCGGGGTCGGTTTTTTTCCTCCTTTTTTTTCCCCCCATACTAATTTTCGGTTTTTCATACAAACTTTGATGGGGATTTCGGGGGGGAAGGCGACGTCCCAGAGTCTCGTCGCCATAGACGATATCGTTCGGGCTGGCCTCGGGACCCCGGACCGGGTGGTGGTTTTTTTTTGGACATTTTTTTTTTTCACCCCCTACATCAGAGCTGCCCAAGAGACGGGGTTTGTTTGTTCCACGGAATTCGGAAATCGCAAAAAGTGATGATGGGGATGTTTAGAGGGGGGCGAGGAGGCACCGGAAAAAATGCGAAAGTGGAAATTGGAGCTGTTCTGGACCGAGTACCCCTACTGCCCGCGGAAACGGTAAGAGATAGGGGGGGTGCTCGACCAAATGTCATAGAGGACCCTCGGCGACGACCAGAGCCGGGGTCGGTTTTTTTTTCCTCCCTTTTTTTCCCCCCATACTAATTTTCGGTTTTTCATACAAACTTTGATGGGGATTTCGGGGAAGGCGACGTCCCAGAGTCTCGTCGCCATAGACGATATCGTTCGGGCTGGCCTTGGGACCCCGGACCGGGTGGTGGCTTTTTTTTTGGACATTTTTTTTTTCACCCCCTACATCAGAGCTGCCCAAGAGACGGGGTTTGTTTGTTCCACGGAATTCGGAAATCGCAAAAAGTGATGATGGGGATGTTTAGAGGGGGCGAGGAGGCACCGAAAAAAATGCGAAAGTGGAAATTGGAGCTGTTCTGCGACCGAGTACCCCTACTGCCCGCGGAAACGGTAAGAGATAGGGGGGGTGCTCGACCAAATGTCATAGAGGACCCTCGGAGACTACCAGAGCCGGGGTCGGTTTTTTTTTTTTCTCGACTTTTTTTTCCCCCCATACTAATTTTCGGTTTTTCATACAAACTTTGATGGGGATTTCGGGGGGAAGGCGACGTCCCAGAGTCTCGTCGCCATAGACGATATCGTTCGGGCTGGCCTTGGGACCCCGGACCGGGTGGTGGTTTTTTTTTTGGACATTTTTTTTTTCACCCCTACATCAGAGCTGCCGAAGCGAAGGGGTTTGTTTGTTCTACGAAAGTCGGAATTCGGAAAAAGTGATGATGGTGATATGTAGAGGGGGGGCGGAGGCACCGGGAAAAATACGAAAGTGGACCGGAGAGTAGACCATCAGCGACATGGGGTACTGCCCGCGGAAACGGTAAGAGATAGGGGGGGGGTGCTCGACCAAATGTCACAGAGGACCCTCGGCGACGACCAGAGCCGGGGTCGGTTTTTTTTTTTCGCGACTTTTTTTTCCCCCCCCATACTAATTTTCGGTTTTTCATACAAACTTTGATGGGGATTTCGGGGGGAAGGTGGGGGGTTGAGGGGGAAGTTGGGGAAAAGTGGGGGGTGAGGGGGGAAGTTGAAAAAAGGTGGGGGGGTGAGGGGGGAAGTTGAGAAAAGGTGGGGGGTGAGGGGGGAAGTTGGGAAAAGTGGGGGAAAGGTGAGGGGTGAGGGAGTTGGGAAAAGTGGGGGGAAGGTGGGGGGTGAGGGGGGAAGTTGGGGAAACGTGGGGGTGAGGGGGGAAGTTGAAAAAGATGGGGGGGGGGAAGGTGGGGGGGTGAGGGGGAAGTTGGAAAAGGTGGGGAAGGTGGGGGTGAGGGGGAAGTTGGGAAAAGGTGGGGGAAGGTGGGGGGTGAGGGGGGAAGTTAGGGAAAAGTGGGGAGAAGGTGGGGGGGTGAGGGGGAAGTTGGGAAAAGGGGAAGGTGGGGGGTGAGGGGGAAGTTAGAAAATGGTGTGGGGAAGGTGGGGGGGTGAGGGGGGAAGTTGGTAAAAGGTATGGGGAAGGTGGGGGGTGAGGGGGGAAGTTGGGAAAAAGTGGGGGGAAGGTGGGGGGGTGAAGGGGGAAGTTGGGAAAAAGTGGGGGGAAGGTGGGGGGTGAGGGGGGAAGTTGGAAAATGGTGGGGGGAAGGTGGGGGGGTGAGGGGGGAAGTTGAAAAAAGGTGGGGGGGTGAGGGGGGAAGTTGAAAAGGTGGGGGGTGAGGGGGAAGTTGGGGAAAAGGTGGGGGGTGAGGGGGAAGTTGAAAAAAGTGGGGGGTGAGGGGGAAGTTGGGGGAAGTTGGGAAAAAGTGGGGGAAGGTGGGGGGGGGTGAGGGGGGAAGTTGGGGAAAGGTGGGGGGTGAGGGGGAAGTTGAAAAGGTGGGGGAAGGTGGGGGTGAGGGGGAAGGTGGGGAAGGTGGGGGGTGAGGGGGAAGTTGGAAAATGGTGTGGGGAAGGTGGGGGGTGAGGGGGGAAGTTGGGAAAAAGTGGGGGAAGGTGGGGGGTGAGGGGGGAAGTTGGGAAAAGTGGGGGAAGGTGGGGGTGAGGGGGAAGTTGGGAAAAGGTAGGGGGAAGGTGGGGGGTGAGGGGGAAGTTGGGAAAGGTGGGGGAAGGTGGGGGTGAGGGGGAAGTTGGGAAAAGGTGGGGGTGAGGGGGAAGTTGAAAAAAGGTGGGGGTGAGGGGGGAAGTTGGGAAAAAGTGGGGGAAGGTGGGGGTGAGGGGGGAAGTTGGAAAAGGTGGGGGGGAAGGGGGGTGAGGGGGAAGTTGGTAAAATGGTGGGGGAAGGTGGGGGGTGAGGGGGAAGTTGGTAAAAGGTATGGGGGAAGGTGGGGGGTGAGGGGGAAAGTTGGAAAATGGTGTGGGGAAGGTGGGGGTGAGGGGGAAGTTGGGAAAAGTGGGGGGAAGGTGAGGGGTGAAGGGGGAAGGTGGGGGGTGAGGGGGAAGTTGAAAAGGTGGGGGGTGAGGGGGTGAGGGGGAAGTTGGAAAATGGTGGGGAGAAGGTGGGGGTGAGGGGGAAGTTGGAAAATGGTGTGGGGAAGGTGGGGGGTGAGGGGGAAGTTGGGAAAAAGGTGGGGGAAGGTAAAGGGGGTGAGGGGGAAGTTGGGAAAAGATGGGGAAGGTGGGGGTGAGGGGGAAGTTGGAAAATGGTGTGGGGAAGGTGGGGGGTGAGGGGGAAGTTGGGAAAAAGGTGGGGGAAGGTGAGGGGGGAAGTTGAAGGTGGGGGGGTGAGGGGGGAAGTTGGGAAAAGGTGGGGGGGTGAGGGGGAAGTTGAAAAAAGGTGGGGGGGTGAGGGGGGAAAGTGGGGGATGAGGGGGGAAGTTGGGGAAACGTAGGGGGTGAGGGGGGAAGTTGAAGAAAAGTGAGGGAAAGTAATCCCAACCGACAACATTTCTTTGTAGATGACTTTTTCATTATTTCCCAAACTTTTTTTCATGCAATCGGAATTGCGCCGTAAAAGCGAGCTCGCGAGGTGCTTGCACCTCGCGCAATAAAAAAAACTATCGGCTTTTCAACAAATCCAAACCGACAACCAATTTATGTAGTATGTAGATGACTTCTTGCATATTTAACAAAAAAATTCAACAAGATCGAATTGCGCCGTAAAAGCGAGCCTGCCCCGCTCGCGAGGTGCTTGCACCTCGCGCAATAAAAAAAACTAGTTCGAACCAACCAAGCTGGAAGCGAGGCCGAAGGCCGAGCTTCCAGCTGGTTGGTTCCCCTATATATATATAGCTGCATTACCACTCACTGACTCACTGACTCATTGACATAATTAGTTTGTTCTACGGAACTCGGAACTGGGAAAAAATAATGATGGGGAAGTGTGGAGGGGGTGAGGAGGTAGGGTCGGGGAGAGAAAAAAATACGAAAGTGGAACTTGGAGCAGTTCCGGACTGATAGGGGTACTGCCCGCGGAAACCATAATAGATAGGTGGGGGTGCTCGACCAAATGTCATAGAGGACCCTGGGCAACGACCACAGCCGGCGGTAGTCTATGGTTTTTTTGACTTTTTTTTTTCTTCATACTAAATTTTGTTTTTTCATACAAACTTCATTGGGGATTTTGGGGGGGAAAACGGACTCGTAGACTTTTACCGTCATAGACAATTTTTTATGTTGAGACCGTGGACCCCAAACTGACAGGTTTTTTTTTTTTTTCGAAATTTTTTTCGAAGAGTTTTGTATGGGTCAGCCAAGTCACCAGCCGGGGAGCCGAGGCCGAAGGCCGAGGCTCCGCGGCAAGCGAGGCCGGAGGCCGAGCTGCGTTTAAATCGAGGGCTGGGGGGGCAGGAGCGAGGCCGAAGGCCGAGCTCCCCAGCCGCGCAAGCGAGGCCGGAGGCCGAAGCTTGCGCCCGCGAGGCCGCAGGCCGAGCTGCGTCCAGGCGAGGCCGAAGGCCGAGCTCCGTCTCGTGCGAAAAGAATTGGGCGAGGCCGAAGGCCGAGCCATTCATGGATGACGTGATGATGACAACTCATACCTCAAGTCACCAGCCGGGGAGCCGAGGCCGGAGGCCGAGGCTCCGCGGCAAGCGAGGCCGCAGGCCGAGCTGCGTATATGAATCCGAGAGGCGAGGCGAGGCCGGAGGCCGAGCCCCTCCTCCAGCCGGGGCAAGCGAGGCCGAAGGCCGAGCTTGCGCCGCCAGCGAGGCCGTAGGCCGAGCTGCGTTTTAACAGCAAAGAGCAAAAGGCAGAGCAGCCTCTTCGGCTCTTCACCTAATCCCAACCGACAACATTTCTTTGTAGATGACTTTTTCATAATTTCCCAAAATTTTTCATGCAATCGGAACTGCTTTTGGCGTTAAAATTGCTCCTGCACTGCACGCGAGGTGCTTGCACCTCGCGCAGCCACGCAAAACTAGTTCGAACCAACCAAGCTGGAAGCGAGGCCGAAGGCCGAGCTTCCAGCTGGTTGGTTCCCCTATATTAATACTATATAAAGCTACAATACCACTCACTCACTCACTGACTGACATAATTAGTTTGTTCTACGGAAGTCGGAACTGGGATAAAGTGATGATGAGGAAGTGTGGTGGGGGGGGAGGAGGCACGGGGAAAAATACGAAAGTGGAACTTGGAGCAGGTCCCGACTGACTAAGGGTACTGCCCGCGGAAACCATAATAGATAGGTGGGGGGTGCTCGACCAAATGTCATAGAGGACCCTGGGCGACGACCACAGCCGGTGTTAGTTTATGGTTTTTTTGACTTTTTTTTTTTTCATACAAACTTGACTGGGGATTTTGGGGGAAAACGGACTCGTACGGGGTTACCGTCATAGACAATATTGTATCGTTGAGACCGTGGGACCCCCGACTGACAGGTTTTTTTTTTTTTTTTCGAAATTTTTTTCGAAAAGTTTTGTATGGGCCAGCCATGTCACCAGCCGGGGAGCCGAGGCCGAAGGCCGAGGCTCCGCGGCAAGCGAGGCCGGAGGCCGAGCTGCGTTTAAATCGAGGGCTGGGGGGCAGGAGCGAGGCCGAAGGCCGAGCTCCCCAGCCGCGCAAGCGAGGCCGGAGGCCGAAGCTTGCGCCCGCGAGGCCGCAGGCCGAGCTGCGTCCAGGCGAGGCCGAAGGCCGAGCTCCGTCTCGTGCGAAAAGAATTGGGCGAGGCCGAAGGCCGAGCCATCCGTGCTTATGGATGACTTCATGATTTCATCCCGAACCCCCAGTCACCAGCCGGGGAGCCGAGGGCGAAGGCCGAGGCTCCGCGGCAAGCGAGGCCGAAGGCCGAGCTGCGTTTAAATCGAGGGCTGGGGGCAGGAGCGAGGCCGAAGGCCCACCAGCCGCGCAAGCGAGGCCGGAGGCCGAAGCTTGCGCCTGCGAGGCCGCAGGCCGAGCTGCGTCCAGGCGAGGCCGAAGGCCGAGCTCCGTCTCGTGCGAAAAGAATTGGGCGAGGCCGAAGGCCGAGCCATTCATGGATGACGTGATGACGACAACTCATACCTCAAGTCACCAGCCGGGGAGCCGAGGCCGAAGGCCGAGGCTCCGCGGCAAGCGAGGCCGCAGGCCGAGCTGCGTATATGAATCCGAGAGGCGAGGCGAGGCCGGAGGCCGAGCCCTCCTCCAGCCGGGGCAAGCGAGGCCGAAGGCCGAGCTTGCGCCGCCAGCGAGGCCGTAGGCCGAGCTGCGTTTTAACAGCAAAGAGCAAAAGCCAGAGCAGCCTTTCGGCTCTTCACCTAATCCCAACCGACAACATTTCTTTGTAGATGACTTTTTCATAATTTCCCTAAAATTTTCATGCAATCGGAACTGCTTTTATAATTGCCCTGCACAGCACGCGAGGTGCTTGCACCTCGCGCAGCACACGCAAAACTAGTTAATACTACTATAAAGCTACAATACCACTGACTCACTCTGCCTGACATAATTAGTTTGTTCTACGAAAGTCGGAACTGGGATAAAGTGATGATGAGGAAGCGTGTGGAGGGGGGAGGAGGCACGGGGAAAAATACGAAAGTGGAACTTGCAGAGCAGTTCCCGACCGACCTAAGGGTACTGCCCGCGGAAACTATAATAGATAGGTGGGGGTGCTCGACCAAATGCTCATAGAGAACCCTGGGCAAGACTACCACAGCCGGTGTTAGTTTATGGTTTTTTTTGACTTTTTTTTTTTTCATGACAAACTTGACTGGGGATTTTTAGGGGGAAAACGGACTCATGTAGAGGGTCACCGTCATAGACCCAATATTGTAGGGGGTGGACCGTAAGACCCCCGACTGATAAGGTGTTTTTTTTGTTTTTTTAATTTTATTTTTCGAAAATTTTTGTATGGGCCAGCCATGCTCACCAGCCGGGGAGCCGAGGCCGAAGGCCGAGGCTCCGCGGCAAGCGAGGCCGGAGGCCGAGCTGCGTTTAAATCGAGGGCCTGGGGGCAGGAGCGAGGCCGAAGGCCGAGCTCCCCCCCCCCCAGCCGCGCAAGCGAGGCCGAAGGTCGCCGAAGCTTGCGCCTGCGAGGCCGCAGGCCGAGCTGCGTCCAGGCGAGGCCGAAGGCCGAGCTCCGTCTCGTGCGAAAAGAATTGGGCGAGGCCGCAGGCCGAGCCATCCGTCTTTATGGATGACTTATTCATTTCATCCCGGAACCCCTCAGTAGCCAGCCGGGGGAGCCGAGGCCGAAGGCCGAGGCTCCGCGGCAAGCGAGGCCGAAGGCCGAGCTGAGTCCAGGCGAGGCCGAAGGCCGAGCGCCGTCTCGTGCAACAAGAATTGGGCGAGGCCAAGGCCAGAGCCATTCATGGATGACGTGATGACGACAACCTCATACCTCAGAGTCACCAGCCGGGGAGCCGAGGCCGCAGGCCGAGGCTCCGCGGCAAGCGAGGCCGTAGGCCGAGCTGCCTATATGAATCCGAGAGGCGAGGCGAGGCCGGAGGCCGAGCCCCTCCTCCAGCCGGGGCAAGCGAGGCCGAAGGCCGAGCTTGCGCCGCCAGCGAGGCCGTAGGCCGAGCTGCGTTTTAACAGCAAAGAGCAAAAGCCAGAGCAGCCTTTCGGCTCTTCACCTAATCCCAACCGACAACATTTCTTCGTAGATGACTTTTTCATAATTTCCCTAAAGATTTTCAACCTTTCGCAACTGCAAAAAAAATACTGCCCTGCACAGCACGCGAGGTGCTTGCACCTCGCGCAACACGCGACATCTAGTTTTAATCTATTGTTTCTTGTTATCACCAGCTGACCCTAACCAAGTCAACTGAATACTTATTTGATTCAATTGTTTCTTGTTAATACCAGCTGACCTAACCAAGTCAGCTTATTATTCATTTTATTCAATTGTTTCTTGTTAGTACCAACTGGAATTTCCAGTTTACTACTTAATTTGTAAAAGCATGTACCCATTTGAATTAGTACCAACTGGCATTCCAGGTACTACTCAATTTGTAACGAAATTGATTATACTTGCATTTCCAGTTTAATACTCATTATGCAACAACATGTATTATTTTTAGTACCAAAAGGCATTTCCAGTTTATTACTTAATTTGTAACAACATGTATTTATTATCCGTAAGAACTGATATTTCCAGTTTACTACTAAATTTGTACACCATTTATTTTTATTTGTACCAACTGACATTTTCAGTTTACTACTAAATTTGTAACCATTTATTTTTGTTAGTACCAACTGACATTTCAGTTTACTAATAAATTTGTACACCATTTTTTTTTTATTAGTAACAACTGACATTTTCAGTTTACTACTAAATTTGTACACCATTTTTTTTTTATTTGTACCAACTGACATTTTCTAGTTTACTACTAAATTTGTACACCATTTATTTTTGTTAGTACCAACTGACATTTTCAGTTTACTACTGAATTTGTATACAGTTTTCTTTATTAAGTACCATCTCTGCCATTTTCAGTTCACAATTCAATCTGTAAAACTTTTTTATTTCAAATAGTACTAACTTTACGTACCAGTTAACTACTCAATATTTACGTACCCTTACTGATAACATCGTAACATACATATTTATATATATATATATATATATATATTTTTTTAGTATATCGTCAACTCCGAGTTACCATCATCATTTTCTTTTGTTTAAGTCACAACGACAAAAACCCAGGCTGGATAGTTATATAAAACTATCATTTGATCATCATTAATTCTGTTACATAAATATTTTATTGGGTTTACAATCTTGTTGATTTGTCAACATTGGTCATCTCCAATTGTTATTTCACCTTTTGGACTAATAGCAGACAATAGTCTCTACTCCTCATTTTCTTCTCATTTTGACGTTACCCTGGACGTTACACAGCACCGCCAAATTGTGCTACACACAAGAACTCTGTACATTAGCTTATTACAACGTCAAATCTGTACACAAACTAAACACAAGAACTTTTGGCTCATCTCATTTATCCTTACAGCATTATTTAGGTAGATTTGAAAGTATATAACTTGATCGAAAATCGAACCCGTGATTCAGAGGAAATCCCCATTGTTGTGCCCAGAGGCCGTCAATTTATAATGATGTTGGTTTGTAAAATCTATGGTTATGAGTCAATCCACAACATAAAAACGGATATCCAAAATCTACTGACCTGATTTAGCACTTTTATTCATTACAGTCATGTCAACAACATGTGCTATACATTGGTTTGTGTTTCTCCGCAGTTAACGGAAATTATTTGTCAGACATAATTAGTTTCTGTTGCGCAGCTTAGTGGTGATCTAATTGCAGTTAGAATTTACATGTGTCATTCTTACAATGAACTTTAGCGTACGCAATATATACGTAAGCAATATTTTGTATAAAACTAATCTTTTCAAACAGAATTAATCGTTTCACTGACCGTCTCATCTACTGATTTACATTTTCTTCTACTTTGATACAATAGTTTTTATCCAACACACAAACACTATGCATATGAAACCATTCATTCTTTGTACTGTAGTAAACTTGAAATAATTCAATTTCTTTTTTTTTTTTGTTAGCACTGTTGTTTACTAATGCTTATTATGTTTTTTGGGAACATGGAATTTGAACTCAAAACCTTTGTTTGTTATCTGTATTGTGTAAATCTCCTAATTTTAAATGAATGATTGATTGGCTGTGACATTTAGCCATATATTTCATACCAGGGAAGGCTCACTACACTGGTAGATGTAATTAGTGTTATCATCATAATCAGCACTTACTTTGATTTATAGATGCAAAATAGTGTGAATGAATTGCATTCTTGTTGATGTTACTTTTTTTATTTATCGAAATTAATTTTAATACAAATGAATTTTATATCGTTTGGTTCCACACATAACCTTGTTAAGGTAGGTTTAAACAAAAGTCATTCACAATAAATTTCGCACTTGGTCAACTTTTATTTCAATTGTATTCTTTTTTCAAAGAATATAACCTTGTTTATAAATTTTCTTACTGATTTACATAATTTGGTAAATATGCTTTTTGTCTGTCAAATTAACATGACTTTTCAGAAGTAGACGAAATTAAATTGAAAGTTTCTAGTCAAAATAATTTAGATTTGAATATATATTTACTCTGAGCAAAATATCAATCAGTACTATGCATTTGTTTCTGTCTTTGTCGCCGGTCCGGCCCGAACTCGACATTAGTTACATACTTTTCGACATTGGAAAAATAATCTCGACTCCAATTTTAATATTATTCGGCAAGTATGTATTCATATTGCAAAATTGTGAACTACCTACATTGAAACAATAATTGAATCGGGTAAAATCCTTTGCATATATTTCTATAAAATATCGAATTGGCATCTGTGTAATATTCATTTACCTCCCTTTTTCCTTTTCCAGTTTTTTTTTTTTCATGATGTTGAAAATAACGAACGATTTCAAACGATTAGTAATTATAATTTACTCACGGTTTTTTCCTCGTTGCCATTTGTGACGTCCTACGGCAAGGTTACGTGCCCCGTCCACCGCACGTAACTGTACATCGCAACCAGGTATCCTGATGTTCCACCGTAATCACCAGGACAATGAGTATGTCCGGACACACGTCCGTCCACCACAACGTATCGTATGAGAATGCGCAGTGCGCACTGACACATCCCCACACCACCGGCCAGTGGTGGGGGCGACGTATACAACACTATACGTCACACCTCCCATGAAGAAAAATGCACTGTTGATTGATGGTTGGTTGAGTTGAGGTTATGTATGTTTATTATTATTTAGCGTACAAGAATTGAGAATATTTGTATTTCGCTCGGGGTTTTTGTTCGGAGCTATTTTACTTGATATAAGTAGTAAGTATAAGTATATAACTATTGTACTAGTAAGTTGGCGTTTAATTTGGTTTGCCGGCAACTACAAAGATAACATGAGATTGTGTGAGTTTTTACTTTGTAGATTTACGGATCTTAATACTTATTTCATAATTTTATATTTTAGACCGAGACATTCAAGACGACCTACGAGGAGGTTGAAGGAGGAAGTGGTGTCTCAAACTAAAAATAATAGTGCACTAGAGGAGTCAAGACAAATGTTATTAAGATTTGAGAAGGCACATCATAGCTTTTAGCTGAAAGCGTGAAGCAATTGGCAGCTTCTTTGGCCCAAAAATGCGGTTGCCGTTTCATTCCATGCAGTTAGAAAAGGTA
>JAEMBS010000037.1:90714-127714 GCA_018467065.1 Ephestia elutella | reverse complement strand
TGTGGAAAGTGGGGGGGTGAAGGGGTAAGTTGTGGAAAGTGAGGGGGGAAGTTGGGGAAAAGTGGGGGGTGAGGGGGGAAGTTGGGGAAAAGTGGAGGGAAGGTGGGGGGTGAGGGGGGAAGTTGGGGAAAAGTGGGGGGATGGTAGGGGGTGAGGGGTGAAGTTGGGGAAAGTGGGGGGGTAAGGGGGGAAGTTGTAGAAAGTGTTGGGGTGAGGGGGGAAGTTGTGGAAAGTGGGGGGGGGTGAGGGGGAAGTTGGGTAAAAGTGGGGGGAAGGTGAGGGGTGAGGGGGAAGTTGGGGAAACGTTGAGGGAAGGTGGGGGTGATGGGGGAAGTGGGGGTGAGGGGGAAGTTGTGGAAAGTGGGGGTGAAGGGTAAGTTGTGGAAAGTGAGGGGGGTGAGGGGGGAAGTTGGGGAAAAGTGGGGGGGTGAAGGGGTAAGTTGTGGAAAGTGAGGGGGGTGAGGGGGGAAGTTGGGGAAAAGTGGGGGGGTAAGGGGGGAAGTTGTAGAAAGTGTTGGGGTGAGGGGGGAAGTTGTGGAAAGTGGGGGGGGTGAGTGGGGAAGTTGGGTAAAAGTGGGGGAAGGTGAGGGGTGAGGGGGGAAGGTGGGTAAAGGTGGGGGGTAACCGGGAAAAGTGGGGAGGTGAGGAGGGAAGTTTTTCTTCACATTTCCCCAACTTCCCCTCTCACCCTCACCTTCCCCCACTTTTCCCAAACTTCCCCCTCACCCCCCCCCCCACTTTTCCCAACTCACTCACCCTTCACCTACCCCCCACTTTTCCCAAACTTCTCCAGTCACCCCCCACCTTCCCCCACTTTTTCCCAACTTCCCCCCTCACCCCCCCCCACTTTCTACAACTTCCCCCTCACCCCAACACTTCACTACAACTTCATCCCTTTCCCCCCACTTTCCCCAACTTCCCCCTCACCCCCACCTGCCTCCCACTTTTAACCAACATCCCCCCTCACCCCCCCCCACTTTCCACAACTTACCCCTTCACCCCCCCCCACTTTCCACAACTTCCCCTTCACCCCCCCAATTTCTACAACTTCCCCCCTCACCCCCACTTTCCACAACTTACCCCTTCACCCCCCCACTTTCCACAACTTCCCCCTTCACCCCCAATTTCTTCAACTTCCCCCTCACCCCCCACTTTCCACAACTTCCCCCTCACCCCCACCTTCCCCCCACTTTTCCCCAACATCCCCCGTCACCCCCTTTCCCCAACATTCACCTTCCCCATGCATTTCCAGACCTTCCTCCCACCAAAATTCATCGTTCGACCGGTATGGGTGAAAAAAAAAAAGCCCAAAAAAAAAACCAACCCAGGCTCTGGTCTCTGCCGAGGGTCCTCTGTGACATTTGGTAGAGCACCCCTATCTTTTACCGTTTCCGCGGGCAGTAGGGGTACTCGGTCCAGAACTGCACCAATTTAAACTTTCGTATTTTTTTTCTGTGCCTCCACCAAGTGTAGACTTCCCCATCATTACTTTTGGGAGGAGGAGCGAGGCCGATGGCCGAGCTTGCGCCCGCAAGGCCGCAGGCCGAGAAGCCTTCAGGCGAGACCGAAAGCTCCGTCTCGTATAAAAAGAGATATGTTTGATGTTTTTTTTTTAGGTTCATTCAAATGTAAGTAGCTATTAAAGTTTACTTCTCAACTGAAAAGAAAATCATTATTGGAATGATTGTATGTATTGCCGTGCCGGGGGCGTCCCATGATGGGAACCAAATTTTTCTTTTTGTAAGTACTTAGGTACCTATACCTACTTTTTTATCTAAGTATTTTTGTAAGGATAAAGCACTTTGTCTAACCAAAATCTTACTTTAATCAAAAAACAAAACAACAAACGAGGTTATGTTTTTCTGTCCTTTAAACTTCAAAGTCGACAATTTTGATGGTGCGTTCAGTTCCTCATACGAATGAAAAAAAGAATAGACGTGACATCGTCGACCTACATAAAATCGTGCATAGGTACCTAAACCCGGCGAAGACAAATGATTTGGTACAATGGCGGCTTTAATAGTCACAAAACATGGAAACCAGCCGCATAACTACTGTTTGTATATAGATTGTTATGCTGGGTCTTTTATTTTTTACTAAGTCTATGGTTCAGTTCACACTCACAAAAAAATATTTCTGTGGGTGCGTTTACATACACATTTGTTAGTGCATTATTACTATTATTAAGGCTGGACGCATACATACGTTTACCGTATTCGTTTTCCGAATGCGTAATTTTGAGTTGGAATTCCGTAAGACTACCGCAAATATTCGGAATGTATCCACTTCAGTACAGAAGTGATAGCGTAACTGAACGCACGACGATGGAGGACGACGATTTATTAGCAATTGCATTTCTGTTATCAATAAATAAGAAAAAGAAACGTCGTCGGTATTGGATACATCCACTAAATACTCGAAGAGTCTATGAGAGTCCGTATTATTTGAAGAGAGCTAAGTTACGAGCACACCCAGATAAATTCTTTGATTTCTACAGGTGTCAATAAATTCTTTTGATGAACTTCATAATGGCATACGTCATAAATTTATGCGTAACCAATACAAAGAAAACGTACGCGCGCGGCGCGGGCGCGGAACTGAATAGAAGTTTCCGAACGTGTGCGGTGTGCGCCGGCACGAACAAAATGTATGCAAGCGCCGCGTTCCGCATGACGTCATTAGGTTTTTTCGAGTAGGTTTCTCCGAACGCGCCGGCTTGCTTACGAAACGTACATACATGCGGAATTTATTCCGTTCGAGAAAAAAACGAACGTGTGCGTCAGTTAATGTATTTTCTACTGATTCCATGCATTCATATGTCCGAATACGGAAAACGAATTCGGAAATCGAATGCGGAAAACGTATTTATGCGGCCAGCCTAAGGCTCCATTCCACCATTCCCGATTACAGGCGAGATGTTTGATGCCTACTGTTCATTTATAATTTACCACGAACACAACGGTTTTCTCAAAACGGTTGCGGAACGCGAACGCAGCATGAACTCATTGTGTGTGTATACCTAAATTAAATTTTTAATACCTATCTATTTAACATTTAATTTTATTATTTTTTCATTTTTTTTTAAATCTGTGACATGACAAAATATTGGCATGGCAACACTGCCCGCGCCGCGCCGCGCCTGCGCGATCGCGCGCCAACCTAAACGTCAAAAATTTTCACTATGAAACTTTAGTTGTCGTTACTTTTCTCACTTTGCTCTAAACTTTGGACGATTTCTGTTACAGGAGGTAATTTTAATCATATTTCTTGGTGACTTGTGTAGTTATTTTTAGTAATCATGTTATATTCAGTGTTATTTATGTGTGTTTAATGAATTGATTCATTTAAATTCTGATTAGAATCAACTTTAACATAGAAAAACTAATCCAATCCAAACTACTTGTGATATGAACATGGCGTCTTCGTATGAACTATAGACATAAAAAGTTTTCGTGACCACTAAAGCAACATTTACTCATTTTAACATGTTAGATTTAACATTTGATCATATATTTTGATATAATATTAACTTTATTTACATTCAATTAGTACAACGTCATAGTAATTGAAGCCTCAAAAACCGACGAGACGCCAAGATCACAAAGTTTTACCTATTTCTATTTCCATTTGTTTGCTTTCTTGAATAGGTAGCCGGGTTGGCTTCATAATGGACTAGCTTTCGCCCGCGTGAATTTCCCACGGGACCCGTGCCTTTTCCCGGGATGAAAGGTACCCTATGTCCTTCTCCTTACTTCTAACTATGTGTATGCGAAATTTCAGAAAGATTGGTTCAGTAGATGAAGCGTGAAGAGGTAACAAACAAACAAACTCACTTTTACATTTATAATATTAGTTAGGATTAGGATAGTTAGGATTAAATTATACTGATACAAATGTGTCTATCAATATAATAAAAGGTAGGTACTCTGTGATGTCTATATTGTATTCAAAATAGTTCTGTTCTCTAATGGGATGTGTAAGTTCCTGCTGTCCGTCAATACATACCTACCTGATGAATGCACTTAACTGACTTGAGTCTTTTGTACAAAATCAATTTAGCAGTAGGGGAACTGCACATTTTTATTTTACCTTTCAACTTAGAGTAAACAAGTACAGGTATCAGACACAATATTCATCCAAGTCAATAGGAGTTTATATTTTTAAAATAATAATAAGTAGGTACCTACTTATCTATCTATCTATTTTTAAAACTTCATGAATGGATTTAACATTACTTAATTACTGTCTTGTCTAATATTACTTTGCAGTTTATTAAGTAAATATTTATGAAAATATAATTTTAGAAAGGCGCTATATTGTACCTAAACCTTGATACTTTAAACTATCATTACAAATTAATAATTAAGTGCTTTGTACATAGAACTACTATGGCTGATCCTGTGGCTGCTTCCGTAGCTGCGGCTGAAACACCAGTGGTGCCGGTTCCAACTTGGGTCACTGTTGCCTCAGGTAAATTTATAAATATTCTTTTTTGTTTAAAGCATTTTTACCATATTGTTGTTTTTTCTAATCTGGTGTTGTCTGTAAATTCGCATTCTTTCACTACAATAATTTTCTTTTGTTTTCGGCCTGTCTTTTCAGATTATATTTTTAATAATATTAGAAATATAATTTACCTAACTGGCTTTTGCCCGGGATGAAAGGTATCCTATTTCCTTCTCAGTACTTCTAACTGTGTGTATGTGAAATTTTAGGAAGTTTGGTTCAGTAATGGTTTAGTAGATAAAGTGTGCGTGCAGAGGTGACAAAGTTTGTTATTTCAATTTTCACATTTTTTCACAAATAGGTAGGTAGGTATTCTGTAAATTTATAACAGTAAAATAGAAAGATGGTTTTTTACTTAACTATATGCGTTCATTTGTGTGTTTGTGTCTCTGATTAAGGAAACTTAAGTGTGTATGTGTGTGTGTGTTTGTTTTTAAAGTCCATTTACTCATAACTAGCTTTTGCCCGCGGCTTCGCCCGCGTGAATTTCTTACGAAAACAGTGCTTTTTCCCGAGATGAGAGGTACCCTATGTCCTTCTCCGTACTTCTAACTATGTGTATGCAAAATTTCAGGAAGATTGGTTAAGTAGATGAAGCGTGAAGAGGTAACAATCAAACAAATAAACAAACAAACTCACTTTCGCATTTATAATATTAGTTAGGATTTGTCCTATTATGTATACAATCTTACCATTTCTTTTTATGATTTTACAACAATATAAATTAAAAATAGACTTTTTTGGAAATTACTTTCTTGGTTAATAAATGTTTTACTTTAGAATGTTTAGGTTTGAACTAATATTTGATTTATTTTAAACAAAATTCAAAAAAGTACTGTGTAGATTGTTTACATAATAGGACAATTAAGAATGAATTTTATAACAAGCTAATTATTAGAAATAAAAAACACGACTGACAAGTTTTCTCTCAAAAAGTACACACAAACATATAAGTTACCTATATACATTTCTGAAATCGCCTTTTAAAGCCCTCCAATTTGATACCCCACTTGATAAGATTGATCAAATTCTATTTTTTTGGTCTGTTAATCATCTCATATTTAATCCGCCATTTTGTTTTTATGATGACGTCATATAGCCTATGTCACTCGGAGGAATGCAAGGAATCTAAAAATACCTCTCACATTAAAATCTGTTAAGCCGTTCAGGATATATGGTGGAATAAAGAAACTTACATACATACATACATACTTACATACATACATGAACCCTGAAAACATAACACTCCTTTTTTGGTCAGTCGTGTAAACATACTTACATACATACATGAACCCTGAAAACATAACACTCCTTTTTTGGTCAGTCGTGTAAAAATGGAGTTTATTTACATAGATATTTCCCAAAATATCTGGATTGTCCCTTATATATATATATGTTTCCTCAAGTTTTGCAAACTACACTTAACTACCTACTTAAGCTTGTTCTAAAGAGTTGAAACTTGACACATAAGCGTGACGTGACGGTACATTCAGGATCGGCTCCTAACGAGGGAACTCTTCAACGGTTAACAGCACAGACATACAATTGTTCACACAGCTTCAGTTACGACAGCAATACAGTACCACTATTAGCACAACCTGGTGGTGCACTCAGGATCGACTCCAACGACGGAACTCCTCAACGGTTAACAGCACACACATACAATTGTTCACACAGCTTCAGTTACGACAGCAATACAGTACCACTATTAGCACAACCTGGTGGTGCACTCAGGATCGACTCCAACGACGGAACTCCTCAACGGTTAACAGCACACACATACAATTGTTCACACAGCTTCAGTTACGACAGCAATACAGTACCACTATTAGCACAACCTGGTGGTGCACTCAGGATCGACTCCAACGACGGAACTCCTCAACGGTTAACAGCACACACATACAATTGTTCACACAGCTTCAGTTACGACAGCAATACAGTACCACTATTAGCACAACCTGGTGGTGCACTCAGGATCGACTCCAACGACTGAACTCCTCAACGGTTAACAGCACAGACATACAATTGTTCACACAGCTTCAGTTACGACAGCAATACAGTACCACTATTAGCACAACCTGGTGGTGCACTCAGGATCGACTCCAACGACGGAACTCCTCAACGGTTAACAGCACACACATACAATTGTTCACACAGCTTCAGTTACGACAGCAATACAGTACCACTATTAGCACAACCTGGTGGTGCACTCAGGATCGACTCCAACGACGGAACTCCTCAACGGTTAACAGCACACACATACAATTGTTCACACAGCTTCAGTTACGACAGCAATACAGTACCACTATTAGCACAACCTGGTGGTGCACTCAGGATCGACTCCAACGACGGAACTCCTCAACGGTTAACAGCACACACATACAATTGTTCACACAGCTTCAGTTACGACAGCAATACAGTACCACTATTAGCACAACCTGGTGGTGCACTCAGGATCGACTCCAACGACGGAACTCCTCAACGGTTAACAGCACACACATACAATTGTTCACACAGCTTCAGTTACGACAGCAATACAGTACCACTATTAGCACAACCTGGTGGTGCACTCAGGATCGACTCCAACGACGGAACTCCTCAACGGTTAACAGCACACACATACAATTGTTCACACAGCTTCAGTTACGACAGCAATACAGTACCACTATTAGCACAACCTGGTGGTGCACTCAGGATCGACTCCAACGACGGAACTCCTCAACGGTTAACAGCACACACATACAATTGTATACGTAGCTTCAGTTACGACAGCAATACATTACTACGATTATCACAACCTGATGGTGCACTCAGGATCAGTCTTCAACAAGGGAACTCCTCAACAGTTAAATGCAGGAACACTATTTTTTTCATGTATTTAATACACAAAGTTTTTATCGTATGTTAGCTTACCTACCTATAGATAACATTATAATTATAATAAGAATTTTTAAAGACAAATGTGACTACAATAATGTATATTTTTATATTTTCAGGAACTTGCAACCAGACGGATGCGAGGTTCCGAGGCAGCAACCAATGTGTGGCAATGTCAACATGCGCAGCGGTATTTTCTTCCATTATTAATAGACGAGATATGACTACTTCTGAGATCGACGCTGTCCTCCACAGCGGCGATCGCCTTTATTTACGCCTTAGACCCCTGGTCATACATTGCATATGTTTTTAGAGCCTGATGAATTGCCTGTCGAATTCGAAGTAGGGAACTTTTGGCCAAAATTCAAAACGACTGGGTGCATAATGGCCTTCTGCCAACCTGTTCTGAAGAAGAACCGTCATTTCAATTAGAATTGCAAAATATTTTACGTCAAATTTTCGATTCTAACACTGACGATAATAATACTATTAGTTACACTTACACGAGTCACGTTCAAACCATGTCTTTTTGGTACGCAAATAATGGTTACTTTTATTTCAATAGTCATGGTGTTGATGACACTAACACTCGTAATGCAAACAATAGTTTGAATCTGGCACATTTGTTTCGCTGTAATTCAATTTCAGATCTGGCCGCGTTAATTTTTGCTCCTCACAAATCAAAATTTGACGAACAATATACTCAATATTGTATTTTCAAAATTCAATTAATTTCTTTTGCAAATTTAGACAGTATGTCGGTAAATTCAGTAGATTTTTCGATTACCAATTTAAATTTATTTGATAACAACCCGGTTGATGCGCTTTTAAATATAGTAGACTCTTCAAGTTCAGGAGACGACAGTTTCCAAGAAAGTCCAGAAGTAATATATATCCCAAATCCGTGTGCATCAACATCATCGACTACAAATAATAATCAGTTTTTCGATGTAGCCCCAGTTGTACAAATTTTAGATACAAGTTCTGACAGTAGTGTTCCGAGTTCGCCAAAACGGAAAAGGGGACGTCCGATTAAAAAAAAAAGGGGCCGAAAACGTACGAAAAGTGACGCACATTTAGATGCATCACTTAAGTATAATAGAAAAAAACCGGAAGTTAATCGCGATTGTGTTAAGAAATACACCGCACAACACCCGGAAGTTCATCGCGACAGTGTTAAGAAATACACCGCACAACACCCGGAAGTTAATCGCGAAAGCGTACAAACGTATTCGGCAACTAACCCGAGCGTGAATCGGGAAGCGGTAATTAGATATAACGCCACGAACCGTAATGTCGACCCCGCATTACGATCGTCGTCGAAATTAGTCGGGGAAAGATTTGGCGACGACCTCAACCCGATCGTAGTTTTTTCATTAAATAAACATAGTTTGTCTGATCCCGAGATTCACGTTTGCGACCACTGCGGAGCCCGTCTCTTCGTCGAGGAGCGAAGTCGCCAAAAATGGTGTTGCGGTGAAGGCGCGTATAACGTAATCACTTTCGAACCGTTGACCGAAGCGTTCTATTCTCACCCATCTTTCATTAGCAGACCGCGAGCGTATAACAATCTGTTTGCGTTTAGTGCGTGCGGCACGACGGGCCCGAATCCAAATCCTACTACCGGTATATATTTTTATAAAATTCATGGTCGCACATATCATCGCGTTTTTGATTTAGCATATTCTGCATCAAGGAACAATATAGCTTTGTACATTAATGACGTTGACGAACGCGAAAATATAGCTCGGGGTATGTCTCTCGACTCGACAGTTATCGTTCAAATTAAGCACTTCATGCATCAATGCAATCCTTTCATCGATTGTTTCAAACGGTTAAGTCGCGAAACGTCAGATGAGGCTCATCTCGTGTTCGAAGCCACGTCGCGACGGACCCATGGCAATGTTTTAGGAGATAGGCCAATAGGGCGCGAAATAGCTGCTATTATTAATACGGAACGGGAGCCTTATGCTCCGCGTTCCATAGTTATTTGGAAAACAGGCGAGCGACCGCATACAGTGGATCTCACCCATCCACTGTATGAAGCCTGGCAATACCCTTTGTTATATCCGTGCGGCAATCCCGGTTGGCAGCCGAATAGGTTAGACAACAAAGGTACGAAGTTGTCGCAAAACAAGTACCTGCGTTGTCTATTGTTATCCGAGTCTAGATTTTCTTATTTCGGTAGATTGTCTGAAGAGTGGTTAGTTGACATGTACTCCAGAATGATAGACGAAAGACTTCGCTACATTCTTAACATGCAAAATTTCACCGATTCCCTTCGAACTGCCCCTCTTACAGAATTAGAAGACGAGACCATACAGGGAGAGGGCGACGTTGTGCCGGGACGTATTTATTTGCCAAATTCGTTTACGGGTGGCCCTCGCTACATGAAAGTTAAATATATGGACTCGATTGCATTAGTCAGTAGATTAGGTGCCCCCACGTATTTTTTGACATTCACGTGCAATCCCCAGTGGCCTGAGATAAAGCAGAACCAGACTGCCGACCACTACTCGAGTCCACAAATCACAGCTCGAGTCTTCAACTTGAAGCTGGCTCAATTGTTACGCGACCTCCGGTCTGGGGCTTGGTTCGGTAAATTAGTATACATAATGCACGTCATAGAGTTTCAGAAGCGCGGCCTCCCCCATGCCCATATTTGTTTTAGAGTCGAGAACGGACCACAGACAAACTCGGACATTGACAAATTTATCAGAGCAGACATACCAAGTCCGACGGAGGCCGGAGGCAGATTACGCAAAGCAGTTTTAGACCACATGGTTCACGGCCCGTGTGGTCCCCCGCACAGGACCGATCTTGTGTGTTGGGATAGTGGTAGGAGTAGATGCATTAGATTCTTTCCGAAACAAGAAACCCCTACCACCTATCATGATGATAGGGGTTTCGTCCATCTGCGCCGTGACAGAAAAAATGAGGGCATTATTAAATATCGTGGCAGGGACATCACGGTGAACGATACGTGGGTCGTTCCGTATAACGCTGCCCTCCTCCTCAAGTATGATTGCCATATAAATTTAGAAGTTTCATCATCTCGCACAATCATTAAATATTTGTTCAAATACATAACCAAGGGTCCGGACGAGGCGCGCGTCGCGTTCGTCCACGATCGCGACCGAGACGAGCCCGTCAACGAGGTCGAACAATACGTAACGAAGCGGTACGTCGGGTCTGCGGATGCGGCGTGGCGCGTTTTCGAATTCGATGTGGTCGCGCGCGAACCTAACGTTAAACAGCTCGCTGTCCACCTTCCCGAGCGTCAGAACGTTTTCTTTAGAATGAGTACGGCGGACTCTGCCGCTCCCCGCTCCACAGACTCCGATCTGATAACGTATTTCAAGCGTCCGATGGGTGAGGAATTCGATAATATGACGTATTTAGATTTTTACGAACGTTACATTGTTCACGCGAGTTGCCCCCGAACGAAAAACGTCCCCCACGTTCAACTAACTAACAATAAGTAGGTACATTACTAAAAGGCAACGGGGAGAACTTGTAACGCGTCTATTTTGGGTGTCTCCCAACAGAGGTGAACAATTTTTTTTACGTCTCTTGCTCAACTCCTACCCGTGTAGAAGTTTCGAGGATCTGTATAGACTGGGTGGTCCAGATTGTAGCACTTTTCAGGAAGCCGCCAGGGCTGTAGGGATCGCGAATGATGACAAAGAATATGAGACGGCGATGCACGAGGCATCTTCCTTTTTGACTGGACCACGTTTGCGTAGTTTTTTCGTTCTCTTAGCGGTAAACGGTATACCGGTCGCGTCGTTGTGGGATAAATTTAAAGATAAATTAAGCGAGGACTTACTCCCAAAGTTCCCGAACGAGGTAGGTAAGGCACATTCTATGTGCCTTCTTTTGATTGACCGTCTCCTTCGAAAACACGGAACCGATCTCGTAGAACAAGGTTTACCGTACACACCCGACGAATCCACCGAACTTAGTCGAGAACGTCTCGAGTACAGCGCGGATCGTTTAAAAGACTTCGTTGACGAATGGCTGCCGAAGCTGTCGGCAGACCAAAAATTAGTTTTCGATTATGTCGATAGGTTAGTTTACGGTGACGCGTCAAACGCGAACAATGCCATTTTCGTGGACGGGCCCGCCGGTACGGGCAAGACGTTATTGTTACAAACCATTGCGGCACACGTGCGCAGCAAAGGCGGAATAGTTTTGTGCACAGCGAGCTCGGGTATTGCGGCGCAAAATTACGAGGGTGGCACCACAGCCCATAGTATGTTCAAATTTCCCATTGACCTCGTGGACGATTCGGGACATTGGAATTTAACTAATAGGTCACAACGCGGTGAATTAATTTTCCATTCCGATGTCATAATATACGACGAAGCACCTATGGCTCATAAATTTCTCATTCATTTGTTAGATAGATCGCTCAAAGACTTGATGCAGAATAATAAAAATTTCGGCGGTAAAGTAGTTATTTTTGCAGGTGACTTTCGTCAAATCCCTCCGGTCGTAATGAATGCGCGATGCGAAAACGACGTCGTCAATTGTTCCGTTAAATCGTCTCCCCTTTGGCGGCAGTTGAAAACCTTTTCTCTTACAACGTCTCAGCGTTGTAATGAAGACTTAGATTTTGCCGATTTCCTTTTAAAGTTAGGTTCCAATAATATCCCCACACAGCCTGTGCAAACGGGCCGTGTGCTTGAGAATTTAATTGATCTTTCGAACATTTCCTTCGTAACACAGTTGAATGACCTTATAGATTTTGTTTTCCCCCAATTACATTTAGATGACGATCGTGACGATCACATTCTCGCGCGTAGAGCTATTTTGACAACACATAATGCTGGTGTTCGAGAAATCAACGCAGCAGTGTTGGAAAAGGTTCCTTCAGAACCGATTCATTTCAAATCGATAGATTCCGTTTGTAGAGACGATGTTGATCAACTTTTTTTCAATATAGACACTCTCAACAGTCTGCAGCCAAAGGGAATTCCAGAGCACGATTTGATTTTAAAAGTAGGATGTGTGTGTATGATCATTCGTAACCTAAGTTTCGCAGACGGCTTAGTCAATGGGACAAAAGTAATAGTGACACACACGTCTCCGCGGCTGATAACGGTTATCAAGCCAGGTCAAAGGGAACCGTATTTTATTCCGCGTGTTTTGTTCAAGGCGCCAATACAGAACGGGAGTCCCATCGAAATGAGCCGCAGACAATTTCCGCTACAAGTGTGCTACGCAATGACAATTCATAAGAGTCAGGGCCAAACGATAAATAAAGTAGGTGTAGATTTGCGGTCAAACGTTTTCAGTCACGGTCAGTTATATGTAGCTTTAGGTCGCGTTCGGAGTTCTAACGATTTGAAAATACTTGTCCCAGATAAAAATGTGGTGTCCGGTAAACCGTTCTGTAATAACGTAGTGTTCTCTAAATTATTGTAGTAAAGTTAGCTTTTCTTTTTATTGTTCACCTCGCTCGATCGGCAATTCTGTTTTTCCAAATTTCGTATAAAGCGCGCGGACATTGCCACACATTCACCCAATTCATTTTTTAAAGGTCATCACTGATGTGACGGCGCGGCACGGCTGTGGCTTTTTGAGATCGTGCGTTACGCATGCATCCCAAAAATCCAAAACTGTGCCGAGCCGTTACATGAGTGATGACCTTTCCATTGTCATCACCCAGTTCATTTTTTAAGGTCATCACTAATGTGACGGCGCGGCACCGCTGTGGCTTTTTTGAGATCGTGCGTTACGCATGCATCCCAAAAATCCAAAACTGTGCCGAGCCGTTACATGAGTGATGACCTTTCCATTGTCATCACCCAGTTCATTTTTTAAGGTCATCACTAATGTGACGGCGCGGCACCGCTGTGGCTTTTTTGAGATCGTGCGTTACGCATGCATCCCAAAAATCCAAAACTGTACCGAGCCGTTACATGAGTGATGACATTTCCATTGTCATCACTCACCATCATTCACCTTTCACTCATTACCCATATTGTATCCATTCATATCATTTTATAAAAAAATATTTATTATGGTTTATTGATTATTAATATTTGTGTAGTTTAAGTAGGGGCTGAGCTGCAGGCTACCTACGGGGTCCACAAGTTGGCGGATAGTGGGACGACCTTAAGATATAGGTCAGCTGTCTAAACAGCCCCCGACCACGCAGCTAATATACATTTCTATATATTAATATGAGTATACTTTTTTTTTCAGGTCTTCAACCGACCATCGTGACGCGTACCGACATGAAGATTTTTTCATCAACATCTCTCTCAGCCTAAAGACGTCCACTGCTGGACAAAGGCCTCCCCCAAGGATTTTATCCGTGGGGGGTTTTGCCCTTCATTAACATACTAACAAACTTTTATCTTGTGTGCAAACTTTTTTGTATATACCACAGATGCAGTATTCCGTCGAAGATAAAGTACCAGCTTTGACCACGGCCACTCCCGACGACGCCGGGGTACAAGCAGAAATGTGAAAAAACACCATCAATAGGAAATCTTCATTATCTTAAAAAAAGGTAACTATTTTTCTTATTTTCCAAATTTAACTTGCCTTTCTTTAGATTAAAACTCTTGGCAATGTACTTTACAAAACAAAATATTTTATTATATCTCTAAAAAAGTTTAAAATAATATTCAGGTCAAATATTGCAAACTAAAATTAGAACTACTTCAAAATCCAACTCTAATAATAAAAACAATCCACTAAAACATGTTTACTAACTTTATTTATATTTTCAGATGCAGTAGAAGTCTATACCAAGAAATGAAAACGATCGCAGAATTACAAAAAATTAAAGATACAACGAAAAATTCAAGGTACTACTTCCATGAAAACCATATTTAATATATGAATAGAATCAATTATTTTAAATTGTATAGGTAACATTAAAAACTTACTTAACTTATTAAATATTGTTATTTTCAGATGCAGTATTCCGCCGCAGAAAACCGCTAATCGTGAATGGCCACTCTGACAATGGCAAACAGACAACATTACCAAGGTAAATATTCTCATAAAAACTTAACATGATGCCTCTACACATGCCGCCGGTACAAATTATACGGCCAACCATGTATGGATGCACCAAGTAATTCAAATGTTATACCATACACTTCATGTATGAAAACTACAAAAAGATCCGTTCAGCAATTTTAAGATTATCACTTACAAACAGACGAACGCAGCGATGGTTTTCAAAATTTCAGAATTTCATACTAATACAATCTTTTTTTACAGATACATCACACGAAATAGCAGCTACTTCTGTCCAAAAACAAAAACAAATGACCTTCGATCTGTACAGAACTGTCGAAGACACAGTACCAGCTCTCCAGCGGCCACTCGGCCGAGACGCCGCTGCGCGCCAGCGTGGATGCAAACAATCGCCAAATTTTTTCATATTTTCTTAATAAGGTAACTATTTTTCAAATTTAAACTACCTTTCTTTATATTGAAACTAGCTTTTGCCCGCGGCTTCGCCCGCGTGAATTTTCCCCGGGAACAGTGCTTTTTCCCGGGATGAAAGGTACCCTATGTCCTTCTCCGTGCTTCTAACTATGTGTATGCAACATTTCAGGAAGATTGGTTCAGTAGATGAAGCGTGAAGAGGTGACAAACAAACTCACTTTTTCGCATTTATAATATTAGTTAGGATTTTTGTCGATGTACTTTACAAAATCATAACATATCATATAACAAAGTCCACCGCGGTGTCTGTCTGTCTATAAATTACAATATTTTTTTATTATTTTTCAGATACATCACATACAAGCAAATAAAAAGTACTCTATGTGCTATTCCCGGTATTTTTCTACCCGTATACCAAATTTCATCGAAATCCATCCAGTAGATTTTGCGTGATTGAGTAACAAACATCCTCACAAACTCACATCCAAACTTTGGCATTTATAATATTAGAAGGATATGTATCAAAATATATCTATTTTTAAATGTATAAATAAAGTTAACAACAAAGTATTAAATATTTTTATTTCCAGATGCAGTATACTCCACCACAGAAAACCGCTTACCATAAACGGCTACTGCGACGCAAACAGAAGTGAGAGGCAACATTACCAAGGTAAATATTTTCCATCCTGGATATTGGCACATCACCTGGCCACCACAACAGTACCTTTTCTTCTTCTCTCTTTTTTTTAATTAGTATAGTAACCATTTTTTTTGTACAGAACTGTCGAAGACGCAGTACCAGCTCTCCAGCGGCCACTCGCCAGGGTGGGTGCGAACAAAAGTGTGGGAACAATCGCTAAACTTCTTCATATTTTCTTAATAAGGTAACTATTTTTCAAATTTAAACTACCTATCTTTATATTGAAACTATCTTTTGCCCGCGGCTTCGCCCGCGTGAATTTCCCACGGGAACAGTGCTTTTTCCCGGGATGTAAGGTACCCTATGTCCTTCTCCGAACTTCTAACTATGTGTATGCAAAATTTCAGGAAGATTGGTTCAGTAGATGAAACGTGAAGAGGTAACAAACAAACAAACTCACTTTCGCATTTATAATATTAGTTAGGATTATTGTCGATATACTTTACAAAATCATAAGATATCATATAACAAAGTCCCCCGCGGCGTCCGTCTGTCTATAAATTACAATATTTTTTTATTATTTTACAGATACATCACATAACACAGCTGGTTCTGGCCATTTCAAACAACATTGACAACATTACTCAAAGTTAGTATATTTTGTGTCTCTTAAAAAGTTCCGTCATATTATGTCCAAACATTTAAAAAAATGCAATTGATTTTATATTCATGTAAAAAACTTGTAGGTTCAGGTCTAATATTCAACATCCCAAATCCAGTAATGAAATTCAAACTGCCAAAACATGTTGAATAACTTTATTTATATTTTCAGATGCAGTGCTGATATATGCTGCTGGTAAAGGTGCCAACTAAGTCGAAGAGAATAAAGATGCGACGGCGTAAGATTCAAGGTACTACTTCCATTAAAAACATGTATTTTATATATTTGTATGTGTACCAACTACGCCCCGGGGATTCGCTCCCGTGGGAATTTCGGGATAAAAAGGATCCTATGTGCTATTCCCGGTATTTTCCTACCCGTATACCAAATTTCATCGAAATCCGTCCAGTAGATTTTGCGTGATTGAGTAACAAAATCCAAACTTTCGCATTTATAATATTAGAAGGATATGTATCAAAATATATCATTTTTAAATGTTTAAATAAAGTTAACAACAAAGTATTTATTATTTTTATTTCCAGATGCAGTACATACTCCACCATAGAAAACCGAAGTGAGAGGCAACATTAATTACCAAGGTAAATATTTTCTTTTCCTAAAATACCTATCAGGGTGTCTCCACCCGTGCTGACTATACCGCCAGCCACGTATGGTGAAAACCGCATAAAAATCCGTCCAGTAGATTTGAGTTTACTATGTACTAACAAACAGACTGACTACCGCGGCGGTAAATTCAAAAGATAGATTAGAAATGTAAGTGGTTCATGTACCTACTACTGTACTGTACTGTACTGTATTTGTGTACTTGGCTCCGAAAGAAATTCCCTTTCCCGATTCAAAAATTCATTATAGATGTGAAGGGAAGAATGAACTCAATTAGTCGAATCAAAAAATTCAATTTCATAATATTGATGTGAATTAAATTTACAACAGAATTGTACTAAAGCTGAATTATGTTTATTGTTTTAGGTACATACCTACATCATCGGAGCGTCATCCCGAACACCAAGCAATAGCAAAATAATTCATATTATTTATGTACTTACATTATTGTAATAATAAACTTTTTTACAATATAAAATTATAATACAAGAGTTATTTTTTTAATAAGTACATACAATATGTGGTGCAACGGCCTTCCCTCAGAACCCCAGGTGTCCCGGGTTCGATTCCCGGTCAGATCAAAATGGTAAATCATCTTTTTAAATTGATAAACATCCAAAATTTGGAAAAGACCATTGCCTTTTTGAAATTTAGAAACAACGCCACCTGGCGGCAGCATAACGCATTAATGTTATTAGTATGAAATTTAAAATAACGCCACCTGGTGGCAATCACGTGAATTTCTACGCGTTCAGTCCATTTTCGAGCAACAAGTATTTCCGCGCGCGAGTCCGTGTTGCTCTATGGATCTCGATACATAGGGTATGCACACTGATCGGGAACTCACTTTTTCAATTCTTGTGGTTCAGGTTCATATGCATTCTTCGGAAACTTAAACACGGGACCCCCAGAATTAGAAGCAAGTACTTTGCTATTACGCCACAAAGACCAACGAGATAGTATTTAGTGTAACGAGCATGTAAAATAACTATCTGTGTGTGTGACCATACAATATAGTCAACTGATTTTTGGTCCGACACGCACTACTAATACATAGTTATTTATAAAATATATACAAAGACACATAAAAATATAGGTAGGTAGGTACTACAAGACAGTAGAAAGAGTGAAGTTTATGGGTCGATTGGAAAGATAAAATATATTAATGTACATATATATATACATAAATATGTAATAAATACATGTTCAACCCCCTGATTTCATTTCAAACACCCAGTAACCAGCCGAGCGCCTCAGGTAATTTTTTTTATGACCACCCGAAAATACTTTGAGGGCAGAAAAGAAGATAGGTTCAGGTTATTTTTTTTTATGACCACCCGGAAATACTTTGAGGGCAGAAAAGCAGTTAATAATAAGTAGGTAATGTGCTAATAAATGTGTGACGAAAAACTTCATTGCAAAGAGCAAAAACCAGAGTAGCCTATAGGCTCTTCACCAAATCCAAATCGACAACAAATCTATGTAGATGACTTATTGCATATTTCCCAAAAAAATTCAACAAAATCGAATTGCGCCGTGATAGCGAGCCTGCCCCGCTCGCGAGGTGCTTGCACCACGCGTAATAAACAAAACTATCGGCCTTTCACCAAATCCAAACCGACAACCAATCTACGTAGATGACTTATTGCATATTTGCCAAAAAAATTCAACAAAATCCAATTGCGCCGTAAAAGCGAGCCTGCCCCGCTCGCGAGGTGCTTGCACCTCGCGCAATAAAAAAAACTAGTTAACACTATATAAGGCTACAATACCACTCACTGACTGATTGACATAGTTTGTTTGTTCTACGAAAGTCGGAACTCGGGAAAAGTAATGATGGGGTCGTGTAGAGGGGGGGCCGGAGGCACCGGGAAAAATGCGAAAGTGGACCGGAGCAGTAGACCATCAGCGACATGGGGTACTGCCCGCGGAAACGGTAAGAGATAGAGGGGGGTGCTCGACCAAATGTCACAGAGGACCCTCGGGAGACTACCAGAGCCGGGGTCGGTTTTTTTCCTCCTTTTTTTTTCCCCCCATACTAATTTTCGGTTTTTCATACAAACTTTGATGGGGATTTCGGGGGGGAAGGCGACGTCCCAGAGTCTCGTCGCCATAGACGATATCGTTCGGGCTGGCCTTGGGACCCCGGACCGGGTGGTGGTTTTTTTTTTGGACATTTTTTTTTTTCACCCCCTACATCAGAGCTGCCCAAGAGACGGGGTTTGTTTGTTCCACGGAATTCGGAAATCGCAAAAAGTGATGATGGGGATGTTTAGAGGGGGGCGAGGAGGCACCGGAAAAAATGCGAAAGTGGACCGGAGAGTAGACCATCAGCGACATGGGGTACTGCCCGCGGAAACGGTAAGAGATAGGGGGGGGGTGCTCGACCAAATGTCATAGAGGACCCTCGGAGACTACCAGAGCCGGGGTCGGTTTTTTTTCCTCGACTTTTTTTCCCCCCCCATACTAATTTTCGGTTTTTCATACAAACTTTGATGGGGATTTCGGGGGGGAAGGCGACGTCCCAGAGTCTCGTCGCCATAGACGATATCGTTCGGGCTGGCCTTGGGACCCCGGACCGGGTGGTGGTTTTTTTTTTGGACATTTTTTTTTTTCACCCCCTACATCAGAGCTGCCCAAGAGACGGGGTGGGGTTTGTTTGTTCCACGGAATTCGGAAATCGCAAAAAGTGATGATGGGGATGTTTAGAGGGGGGGCGGAGGCACCGGAAAAAATGCGAAAGTGGACCGGAGAGTAGACCATCAGCGACATGGGGTACTGCCCGCGGAAACGGTAAGAGATAGGGGGGGGGTGCTCGACCAAATGTCATAGAGGACCCTCGGAGACTACCAGAGCCGGGGTCGGTTTTTTTTTTTCTCGACTTTTTTTTCCCCCCCCATACTAATTTTCGGTTTTTCATACAAACTTTGATGGGGATTTCGGGGGGGAAGGCGACGTCCCAGAGTCTCGTCGCCATAGACGATATCGTTCGGGCTGGCCTTGGGACCCCGGACCGGGTGGTGGCTTTTTTTTGGACATTTTTTTTTTTCACCCCCTACATCAGAGCTGCCTAAGCGACGGGGTTTGTTTGTTCCACGGAATTCGGAAATCGCAAAAAGTGATGATGGGGATGTTTAGAGGGGGGGCGGAGGCACCGGGAAAAATACGAAAGTGGACCGGAGAGTAGACCATCAGCGACATGGGGTACTGCCCGCGGAAACGGTAAGAGATAGAGGGGGGGTGCTCGACCAAATGTCACAGAGGACCCTCGGCGACGACCAGAGCCGGGGTCGGTTTTTTTTTCCTTGACTTTTTTTCCCCCCCCCATACTAATTTTCGGTTTTTCATACAAACTTTGATGGGGATTTCGGGGGGGAAGGCGACGTCCCAGAGTCTCGTCGCCATAGACGATATCGTTCGGGCTGGCCTTGGGACCCCGGACCGAGTGGTGGCTTTTTTTTTTTGGACATTTTTTTTTCCCCCCCCTACATCAGAGCAGCCGAAGGGAAGGGGTTTGTTTGTTCTACGAAAGTCGGAATTCGGAAAAAGTAATGATGGTGATATGTAGAGGGGGGGCGGAGGCACCGGGAAAAATACGAAAGTGGACCGGAGAGTAGACCATCAGCGACATGGGGTACTGCCCGCGGAAACGGTAAGAGATAGAGGGGGGGTGCTCGACCAAATGTCACAGAGGACCCTCGGCGACGACCAGAGCCGGGGTCGGTTTTTTTTTCCTTGACTTTTTTTCCCCCCCCCATACTAATTTTCGGTTTTTCATACAAACTTTGATGGGGATTTCGGGGGGGAAGGTGGGGGGCTGAGGGGGAAGTTGGGAAAAAGTGGGGAGGAAGTTGAAAAAAGGTGGGGGGTGAGGGGGGAAGTTGAGAAGGTGGGGGTGAGGGGGAAGTTGGGAAAAGTGGGGAGAAGTGGTGAGGGGGAAGTTGAAAGGTGAGGGGGAAGTTGTGGGGAGGGGGTGAGGGGGGGTGAGGGAAGTTGGGGAAAGTGAGGGGAAGGTGGGGGGTGGGGGGGAAGTTGGGAAAATGATGGGGGGTGGGGGGGGGAAGTTGAAAAAAAGGTGGGGGTGAGGGGGAAGTTGGGAAAAGGTGGGGGAAGGTGGGGGGTGAGGGGGAAGTTGGGAAAAGTGGGGGGAAGGTGGGGGGGGGGGGGAAGTTGAAAAAGGTGGGGGAAGGTGGGGGGAAGTTGAAAAGGTGGGAGGGGGAAGTTGGAAAATGGTGGGGGAAGGTGGGGGGTGAGGGGGAAGTTGGGAAAAGGTAGGGGGAAGGTGGGGGTGAGGGGGAAGTTGGAAAATGGTGGGGGAAGGTGGGGGGTGAGGGGAAGTTGGGAAAAGGTGGGGGAAGGTGGGGGTGAAGTTGAAAAAGGTGGGGGGAAGGTGGGGGGTGAGGGGGAAGTTGGGAAAAAAGGTGGGGGTGAGGGGGAAGTTGAAAAAGGTGGGGGTGAGGGGGAAGTTGGGAAAATGGTGGGGGAAGGTGGGGGGTGAGGGGGAAGTTGGGAAAAGGTGGGGGGTAGGGGGAAGGTTGAAAATGGTGGGGGGTGGGGGGGGAAGTTGGGAAAAGGTGGGGGGAAGGTGGGGGGAAGGGGGAAAGGTGGGAACAGGTGAGGGGGGGGTGAGGGGGAAGTTGGGAAAAGGTGGGGGGGAAGGTGGGGGGTGAGGGGGAAGTTGGGAAAAGGTGGGGGAAGGTGGGGGGTGAGGGGGAAGTTGGGAAAAGGTAGGGGAGGTGGGGGAAGGTGGGGGGGTGAGGGGGGAAGTTGGGAAAAGGTGGGGGAGAAGGTGGGGGTGAGGGGGAAGTTGGAAAATGGTGGGGGAAGGTGGGGGGTGAGGGGGAAGTTGAAAATGGTGGGGAAGGTGGGGGTGAGGGGGAAGTTGGAAAATGGTGAGGAAGGTGGGGGGTGAGGGGGAAGTTGGGAAAAGGTGGGGGAAGGTGGGGGGTGAGGGGGAAGTTGGAAAATGGTGGGGGAAGGTGGGGGGTGAGGGGGAAGTTGGGAAAAGGTGAAAAGGTGGGGGGTGAAGTTGGGAAAAGGTGGGAAGTTGAGGGGGAAGTTGGGAAAAGGTGGGGTGGAGGGGGAAGTTGAAAAAGGTGGGGGTGAGGGGGAATTTGGGGGATGTTGGGAAAAAGTAGGGAGAAGGTGGGGGGGTGAGGGGGGAAAGTGGGGGATGAGGGGGGAAGTTGGGGAAACGTAGGGGGTGAGGGGGGAAGTTGAAGAAAAGTGAGGGAAAGTAATCCCAACCGACAACATTTCTTTGTAGATGACTTTTTCATTATTTCCCAAACTTTTTTTCATGCAATCGGAATTGCGCCGTAAAAGCGAGCCTGCCCCGCTCGCGAGGTGCTTGCACCTCGCGCAATAAAAAAAACTATCGGCTTTTCAACAAATCCAAACCGACAACCAATTTATGTAGTATGTAGATGACTTCTTGCATATTTAACAAAAAAATTCAACAAGATCGAATTGCGCCGTAAAAGCGAGCCTGCCCCGCTCGCGAGGTGCTTGCACCTCGCGCAATAAAAAAAACTAGTTAAAACTATATAAGGCTACAATACCACTCACTGACTCATTGACATAAATTGTTTGTTCTACGAAAGTCGGAACTGGGGAAAAGTGATGATGGGGTCGTGTAGAGGGGGGGCCGGAGGCACCGGATAAAATGCGAAAGTGGAAATTGGAGCAGTTCTGGACCGAGTACCCCTACTGCCCGCGGAAACGGTAAGAGATAGCGGGGGGGTGCTCGACCAAATGTCATAGAGGACCCTCGGAGACTACCAGAGCCGGGGTCGGTTTTTTTTTTTCTCGACTTTTTTTTCCCCCCCCCATACTAATTTTCGGTTTTTCATACAAACTTTGATGGGGATTTCGGGGGGGAAGGCGACGTCCCAGAGCCTCGTCGCCATAGACGATATCGTTCGGGCTGGCCTCGGGACCCCGGACCGGGTGGTGGTTTTTTTTTTTGGACATTTTTTTTTTTCACCCCCTACATCAGAGCTGCCCAAGAGACGGGGTTTGTTTGTTCTACGGAATTCGGAAATCGGAAAAAGTAATGATGGGGATGTGTAGAGGGGGGCGAGGAGGCACCGGAAAAAATGCGAAAGTGGACCGGAGAGTAGACCGTCAGCGACATGGGGTACTGCCCGCGGAAACGGTAAGAGATAGGGGGGGGGTGCTCGACCAAATGTCATAGAGGACCCTCGGCGACGACCAGAGCCGGGGTCGGTTTTTTTTTTCTCGACTTTTTTTTCCCCCCCCATACTAATTTTCGGTTTTTCATACAAACTTTGATGGGGATTTCGGGGGGAAGGCGACGTCCCAGAGTCTCGTCGCCATAGACGATATCGTTCGGGCTGGCCTTGGGACCCCGGACCGGGTGGTGGTTTTTTTTTGGACATTTTTTCCCCCTACATCAGAGCTGCCGAAGCGACGGGGTTTGTTTGTTCCACGGAATTCGGAAATCGCAAAAAGTGATGATGGGGATTTTTAGAGGGGGGCGCGGAGGCACCGGAAAAAATGCGAAAGTGGACCGGAGAGTAGACCATCAGCGACATGGGGTACTGCCCGCGGAAACGGTAAGAGATAGGGGGTGCTCGACCAAATGTCATAGAGGACCCTCGGAGACTACCAGAGCCGGGGTCGGTTTTTTCTCGACTTTTTTTCCCCCCATACTAATTTTCGGTTTTTCATACAAACTTTGATGGGGATTTCGGGGGGAAGGCGACGTCCCAGAGTCTCGTCGCCATAGACGATATCGTTCGGGCTGGCCTTGGGACCCCGGACCGGGTGGTGGCTTTTTTTGGACATTTTTTTCCCCCCTACATCAGAGCTGCCGAAGCGAAGGGGTTTGTTTTGTTCCACGGAATTCGGAAATCGCAAAAAGTGATGATGGGGATGTTTAGAGGGGGGCGAGGAGGCACCGGAAAAAATGCGAAAGTGGAAGAGTGGACCTGTTCAGCGACATGGGGTACTGCCCGCGGAAACGGTAAGAGATAGGGGGGGTGCTCGACCAAATGTCATAGAGGACCCTCGGGAGACTACCAGAGCCGGGGTCGGTTTTTTTTCTCGACTTTTTCCCCCCATACTAATTTTCGGTTTTTCATACAAACTTTGATGGGGATTTCTGGGGGAAGGCGACGTCCCAGAGTCTCGTCGCCATAGACGATATCGTTCGGGCTGGCCTTGGGACCCGGACCGGGTGGTGGTTTTTTTTTTGGACATTTTTTTTTCCCCTACATCAGAGCTGCCGAAGCGACGGGGTTTGTTTGTTCCACGGAATTCGGAAATCGCAAAAAGTGATGATGGGGATGTTTAGAGGGGGCGAGGAGGCACCGGGAAAAATGCGAAAGTGGACCGGACCTACTGCCCGCGGAAACGGTAAGAGATGGAGGGGGTGCTCGACCAAATGTCATAGAGGACCCTGGGAGACTACCAGAGCCGGGGTCGGTTTTTTTTTTCGACTTTTTTTCCCCCATACTAATTTTCGGTTTTTCATACAAACTTTGATGGGGATTTCGGGGGAGTGGGGGGTGAAGTTGTGGAAAGGGGGGGGTGGGGGAAGTTGGGAAAGTGGGGGGAAGGTGGGGGGGTGAGGGGGAAGTTGGGAAAACGTTGGTGGGGAGAAGGTGGGGGGGTGAGGGGGAAGTGGAAATGTGGGGGGTGAGGGGGCGAAGGTGGGGGGTGAGGGGGGAAGTTGGTAAAAGTGGGGGGGTGAGGGGGAATGTTGGGAAAAGGTGGGGGAAGGTGAGAGGTGAGGGGGAAGTTGGGAAAAGTGTCGGGAAGGTGGGGTGAAGGTGAGGGGGAAGTTGGGGAAAAGTGGGGGTGAGGGGGTGGGGGTGAGGGAGGAAGTTGGAAAAAAGTGGGGGGAAGGGTGGGGGCAGTTGAAAAAGGGGAAGGTGGGGAAGTTGGGTAAAAGGTGGGGGAAGGTGGGGGGGTGAGGGGGGAAGTTGGGAAAAGTGGGGGGAAGGTGGGGGTGAGGGGGAAGTTGGGGGGAAGGTGGGGGAAGTGGGGGGGAAAGGTGGGGGAGTGAGGGAAGTTGGGTGAAGGGGAAGGTGGGGGGGTGAGGGGGAAAGTTGGGAAAAAGGTGGGGGAGGTGAGGGGTTGAAAAAGGTGGTTGGGGAAAGTGGGGGGAAGGTGGGGGGGTGAGGGGGGGAAGTTGGGGAAAGTGAGGGGTGAGGGGGGAAAGTTGGGGGGGTGAGGGGGAAGTTGAAAGAAAAGTGGGGGTGAGGGGGGAAGTTGGGGAAAAAGGTGAGGGGGGTGAGGGGGAGAAGTTGGGGAAAAAGTGGGGGGGTGAAGGTGAGGGGGTGAGGGGGAAGTTGGGGGAAAAGGTGGGGGTGAGGGGGAAGTTGTAGAAAGTGGGGGGTGAGGTTGGGGGTGAGGGTGGAGGGGGGGAAGTTGTGGAAAAGTGGGGGTAAGTGGGGGAAGTTGAGGGGGAAGTTGAAAAGGGGGGGCGAGGGAGAGAAGTTGGGGGAAAGGTTGAGGGGGGGAGGGGGAAGTTGTAGAAAGTGGGGGGGTGAGGGGGGAAGTTGTGGAAAGTGGAAAGTGGGGGTGAAGTTTGGGGAAAATTAGAGTGAGGGGGAAGTTGGGAAAGAGTGGAGAAGGTGGGGGTGAGGGGGTAAGTTGGGGGAAAAGAGGGGGTGAGGGGGGAAGTTGGGGAAAAAGTGGGGGGGTGAGGGGGAAGTTGTAGAAAGTGTTGGGGTGAGGGGGAGGGAAGTTGTGGAAAGTGGGGGGAGTGAGGGGGAAGTTGGGTAAAAGTGGGGGGAAGGTGAGGGGTGGGGGAAGGTGGGTAAAGGTGGGGGTAACCGGGAAAAGTGGGGAGGTGTGGGGGGAAGTTTTTCTTCACATTTCCCCAACTTCCCCCCTCCACCTTCCCCACTTTCCCAAACTTCCCCCTCACCCCCCCCTACTTTTCCAACTCCCTCACCCCTCACCTACCCCCACTTTTCCCAAACTTCTCCAGTCACCCCCACCTTCCCCACTTTTCCCAACTTCCCCCCTCACCCCCCTCACTTTCCACAACTTCCCCCCTCACCCCAACACTTCACTACAACTTCATCCCTTTCCCCCCCACTTTCCCCCAACTTCCCCCCTCACCCCCCACCTGCTTCCCACTTTTAACCAACATCCCCCCTCACCCCCACTTTCCACACCCCCCCTTCCACCCCCCATTTTCCACAACTTACCCCTTCACCCCCCCCACTTTCCCCAACTTCCCCTTCACCCCCCCCCACTTTCCACAACTTCCCCTTCACCCCCCAATTTCTTCAACTTCCCCCCCTCACCCCCACTTTCCACAACTTCCCCCTCACCCCCACCTTCCCCCCACTTTTCCCCAACATCCCCCGTCACCCCCCTTTCCCCAACATTCACCTTCCCCATGCATTTCCAGAACTTCCTCCCACCAAAATTCATCGTTCGACCGGTATGGGTGAAAAAAAAAAGCCCAAAAAAAAAACCAACCCAGGCTCTGGTCTCTGCCGAGGGTCCTCTGTGACATTTGGTAGAGCACCCCCTATCTTTTACCGTTTCCGCGGGCAGTAGGGGTACTCGGTCCCAGAACTGCACCAATTTAAACTTTCGTATTTTTTTTCTGTGCCTCCACCAAGTGTAGACTTCCCCATCATTACTTTTGGGAGGAGGAGCGAGGCCGATGGCCGAGCTTGCGCCCGCAAGGCCGCAGGCCGAGAAGCCTTCAGGCGAGACCGAAAGCTCCGTCTCGTATAAAAAGAGATATGTTTGATGTTTTTTTTTAGGTTCATTCAAATGTAAGTAGCTATTAAAGTTTACTTCTCAACTGAAAAGAAAATCATTATTGGAATGATTGTATGTATTGCCGTGCCAGGGGCGTCCCATGATGGGAACCAAATTTTTCTTTTTTGTAAGTACTTAGGTACCTATACCTACTTTTTTATCTAAGTATTTTTGTAAGGATAAAGCACTTTGTCTAACCAAAATCTTACTTTAATCAAAAAACAAAACAACAAACGAGGTTATGTTTTTCTGTCCTTTAAACTTCAAAGTCGACAATTTTGATGGTGCGTTCAGTTCCTCAGACGAATGAAAAAAAGAATAGACGTGACATCGTCGACCTACATAAAATCGTGCATAGGTACCTAAACCCGGCGAAGACAAATGATTTGGTACAAAGATGGCGGCTTTAATAGTCACAAAACATGGAAACCGGCCGCATAACTACTGTTTGTATATAGATTGTTATGCTGGGTCTTTTATTTTTTACTAAGTCTATGGTTCAGTCCACACTCACAAAAAAATATTTCTGTGGGTGCGTTTACATACACATTTGTTAGTGCATTATTACTTATTATTAAGGCTGGACGCATACATACGTTTACCGTATTCGTTTTCCGAATGCGTAATTTTGAGTTGGAATTCCGTAAGACTACCGCAAATATTCGGAATGTATCCACTTCAGTACAGAAGTGATAGCGTAACTGAACGCACGACGATGGAGGACGACGATTTATTAGCAATTGCATTTCTGTTATCAATAAATAAGAAAAAGAAACGTCGTCGGTATTGGATACATCCACTAAATACTCGAAGAGTCTATGAGAGTCCGTATTATTTGAAGAGAGCTAAGTTACGAGCACACCCAGATAAATTCTTTGATTTCTACAGGATGTCAATAAATTCTTTTGATGAACTTCATAATGGCATACGCCATAAATTTATGCGTAACCAATACAAAGAAAACGTACGCGCGCGCGGCGCAGCGCGGAACTGAATAGAAGTTTCCGAACGTGTGCGGTGTGCGCAGCACGAACAAAATGTATGCAAGCGCCGCGTTCCATGACGTCATTAGGTTTTTTCGAGTAGGTTTCTCCGAACGCGCCGGCTTGCTTACGAAACGTACATACATGCGGGAATTTATTCCGTTTCGAGAAAAAAACGAACGTGTGCGTCAGTTAATGTATTTTCTACTGATTCCATGCATTCATATGTCCGAATACGGAAAACGAATTCGGAAATCGAGATGCGGAAAACGTATTTATGCGGCCAGCCTAAAGGCTCCATTCCACCATTCCCGATTACAGGCGAGATGTTTGATGCCTACTGTTCATTTATAATTTACCACGAACACAACGGTTTTCTCAAAACGGTTGCGGAACGCGAACGCAGCATGAACTCATTGTGTGTGTATACCTAAATTAAATTTTTAATACCTATCTATTTAACATTTAATTTTATTATTTTTTCATTTTTTTTAAATCTGTGACATGACAAAATATTGGCATGGCAACACTGCCCGCGCCGCGCCGCGCCTGCGCGATCGCGCGCCAACCTAAACGTCAAAAATTTTCACTATGAAACTTTAGTTGTCGTTACTTTTCTCACTTTGCTCTAAACTTTGGACGATTTCTGTTACAGGAGGTAATTTTAATCATATTTCTTGGTGACTTGTGTAGTTATTTTTAGTAATCATGTTATATTCAGTGTTATTTATGTGTGTTTAATGAATTGATTCATTTAAATTCTGATTAGAATCAACTTTAACATAGAAAAACTATGTAGGTAATCCAATCCAAACTACTTGTGATATGAACATGGCGTCTTCGTATGAACTATAGACATAAAAAGTTTTCGTGACCACTAAAGCAACATTTACTCATTTTAACATGTTAGATTTAACATTTGATCATATATTTTGATATAATATTAACTTTATTTACATTCAATTAGTACAACGTCATAGTAATTGAAGCCTCAAAACCGACGCGACGCCAAGATCACAAAGTTTTACCTATTTCTATTTCCATTTGTTTGCTTTCTTGAATAGGTAGCCGGGTTGGCTTCATAATGGACTAGCTTTCGCCCGCGTGAATTTCCCACGGGACCCGTGCCTTTTCCCGGGATGAAAGGTACCCTATGTCCTTCTCCTTACTTCTAACTATGTGTATGCGAAATTTCAGAAAGATTGGTTCAGTAGATGAAGCGTGAAGAGGTAACAAACAAACAAATCAACAAACAAACAAACTCACTTTCACATTTATTATATTAGTTAGGATTAGGATAGTTAGGATTAAATTATACTGATACAAATGTGTCTATCAATATAATAAAAGGTAGGTACTCTGTGATGTCTATATTGTATTCAAAATAGTTCTGTTCTCTAATGGGATGTGTAAGTTCCTGCTGTCCATCAATACATACCTACCTGATGAATGCACTTAACTGACTTGAGTCTTTTGTACAAAATCAATTTAGCAGTAGGGGAACTGCACATTTTTATTTTACCTTTCAACTTAGAGTAAACAAGTACAGGTATCAGACACAATATTCATCCAAGTCAATAGGAGTTTATATTTTTAAAATAATAATAAGTAGGTACCTACTTATCTATCTATCTATTGGTAAAACTTCATGAATGGATTTTACATTACTTAATTACTGTCTTGTCTAATATTACTTTGCAGTTTATTAAGTAAATATTTATGAAAATATAATTTTAGAAAGGCGCTATATTGTACCTAAACTTTGATACTTTAAACTATCATTACAAATTAATAATTAAGTGCTTTGTACATAGAACTACTATGGCTGATCCTGTGGCTGCTTCCGTAGCTGCGGCTGAAACACCAGTGGTGCCGGTTCCAACTTGGGTCACTGTTGCCTCAGGTAAATTTATAAATATTCTTTTTTTGTTTAAAGCATTTTTACCATATTGTTGTTTTTTCTAATCTGGTGTTGTCTGTAAATTCGCATTCTTTCACTACAATAATTTTCTTTTGTTTTTGGCCTGTCTTTTCAGATTATATTTTTAATAATATTAGAAATATAATTTACCTAACTGGCTTTTGCCAGGGATGAAAGGTATCCTATTTCCTTCTCAGTACTTCTAACTGTGTGTATGTGAAATTTTAGGAAGTTTGGTTCAGTAATGGTTTAGTAGATAAAGTGTGCGTGCAGAGGTGACAAAGTTTGTTATTTCAATTTTCACATTTTTTCACAAATAGGTAGGTAGGTATTCTGTAAATTTATAACAGTAAAATAGAAAGATGGTTTTTTACTTAACTATATGCGTTCATTTGTGTGTTTGTGTACTCTGATTAAGGAAACTTAAGTGTGTATGTGTTTGTTTTTAAAGTCCATTTACTCATAACTAGCTTTTGCCCGCGGCTTCGCCCGCGTGAATTTCTTACGAAAACAGTGCTTTTTCCCGAGATGAGAGGTACCCTATGTCCTTCTCCGTACTTCTAACTATGTGTATGCAAAATTTCAGGAAGATTGGTTAAGTAGATGAAGCGTGAAGAGGTAACAAACAAACAAATAAACAAACAAACTCACTTTCGCATTTATAATATTAGTTAGGATTTGTCCTATTATGTATACAATCTTACCATTTCTTTTTATGATTTTACAACAATATAAATTAAAAATAGACTTTTTTGGAAATTACTTTCTTGGTTAATAAATGTTTTACTTTAGAATGTTTAGGTTTGAACTAATATTTGATTTATTTTAAACAAAATTCAAAAAAGTACTGTGTAGATTGTTTACATAATAGGACAATTAAGAATGAATTTTATAACAAGCTAATTATTAGAAATAAAAAACACGACTGACAAGTTTTCTCTCAAAAAGTACACACAAACATATAAGTTACCTATATACATTTCTGAAATCGCCTTTTAAAGCCCTCCAATTTGATACCCCACTTGATAAGATTGATCAAATTCTATTTTTTTGGTCTGTTAATCATCTCATATTTAATCCGCCATTTTGTTTTTATGATGACGTCATATAGCCTATGTCACTCGGAGGAATGCAAGGAATCTAAAAATACCTCTCACATTAAAATCTGTTAAGCCGTTCAGGACTTATGGTGGAATAAAGAAACTTACATACATACATACATACATACTTACATACATACATACATACATGAACCCTGAAAAACATAACACTCATTTTTTGGTCAATCGTGTAAACATACTTACATACATACATGAACCCTGAAAACATAACACTCCTTTTTTGGTCAGTCGTGTAAAAATGGAGTTTATTTACATAGATATTTCCCAAAATATCTGGATTGTCCCTTATATATATATATATGTTTCCTCAAGTTTTGCAAACTACACTTAACTACCTACTTTAGCTTGTTCTAAAGAGTTGAAACTTGACACATAAGCGTGACGTGACGGTACATCCAGGATCGGCTCCTAACGAGGGAACTCTTCAACGGTTAACAGCACAGACATACAATTGTTCACACAGCTTCAGTTACGACAGCAATACAGTACCACTATTAGCACAACCTGGTGGTGCACTCAGGATCGACTCCAACGACGGAACTCTTCAACGGTTAACAGCACAGACATACAATTGTTCACACAGCTTCAGTTACGACAGCAATACAGTACCACTATTAGCACAACCTGGTGGTGCACTCAGGATCGACTCCAACGACGGAACTCCTCAACGGTTAACAGCACAGACATACAATTGTTCACACAGCTTCAGTTACGACAGCAATACAGTACCACTATTAGCACAACCTGGTGGTGCACTCAGGATCGACTCCAACGACGGAACTCCTCAACGGTTAACAGCACAGACATACAATTGTTCACACAGCTTCAGTTACGACAGCAATACAGTACCACTATTAGCACAACCTGGTGGTGCACTCAGGATCGACTCCAACGACGGAACTCCTCAACGGTTAACAGCACACACATACAATTGTTCACACAGCTTCAGTTACGACAGCAATACAGTACCACTATTAGCACAACCTGGTGGTGCACTCAGGATCGACTCCAACGACGGAACTCCTCAACGGTTAACAGCACAGACATACAATTGTTCACACAGCTTCAGTTACGACAGCAATACAGTACCACTATTAGCACAACCTGGTGGTGCACTCAGGATCGACTCCAACGACGGAACTCCTCAACGGTTAACAGCACACACATACAATTGTTCACACAGCTTCAGTTACGACAGCAATACAGTACCACTATTAGCACAACCTGGTGGTGCACTCAGGATCGACTCCAACGACGGAACTCCTCAACGGTTAACAGCACAGACATACAATTGTTCACACAGCTTCAGTTACGACAGCAATACAGTACCACTATTAGCACAACCTGGTGGTGCACTCAGGATCGACTACCAACGACGGAACTCCTCAACGGTTAACAGCACACACATACAATTGTTCACACAGCTTCAGTTACGACAGCAATACAGTACCACTATTAGCACAACCTGGTGGTGCACTCAGGATCGACTCCAACGACGGAACTCCTCAACGGTTAACAGCACACACATACAATTGTATACGTAGCTTCAGTTACGACAGCAATACATTACTACGATTATCACAACCTGATGGTGCACTCAGGATCAGTCTTCAACAAGGGAACTCCTCAACAGTTAAATGCAGGAACACTATTTTTTCATGTATTTAATACACAAAGTTTTTATCGTATGTTAGCTTACCTACCTATAGATAACATTATAATTATAATAAGAATTTTTTAAAGACAAATGTGACTACAATAATGTATATTTTTATATTTTCAGGAACTTGCAACCAGACGGATGCGAGGTTCCGAGGCAACAACCAATGTGTGGCAATGTCAACATGCGCAGCGGTATTTTCTTCCATTATTAATAGACGAGATATGACTACTTCTGAGATCGACGCTGTCCTCCACAGCGGCGATCGCCTTTATTTACGCCTCAGACCCCCTGGTCATACATTGCATATGTTTTTAGAGCCTGATGAATTGCCTGTCGAATTCGAAGTAGGGAACTTTTTGGCCAAAATTCAAAACGACTGGGTGCATAATGGCCTTCTGCCAACCTGTTCTGAAGAAGAACCGTCATTTAAATTAGAATTGCAAAATATTTTACGTCAAATTTTCGATTCTAACACTGACGATAATAATACTATTAGTTACACTTACACGAGTCACGTTCAAACCATGTCTTTTTGGTACGCAAATAATGGTTACTTTTATTTCAATAGTCATGGTGTTGATGACACTAACACTCGTAATGCAAACAATAGTTTGAATCTGGCACATTTGTTTCGCTGTAATTCAATTTCAGATCTGGCCGCGTTAATTTTTGCTCCTCACAAATCAAAATTTGACGAACAATATACTCAATATTGTATTTTCAAAATTCAATTAATTTCTTTTGCAAATTTAGACAGTATGTCGGTAAATTCAGTAGATTTTTCGATTACCAATTTAAATTTATTTGATAACAACCCGGTTGATGCGCTTTTAAATATAGTAGACTCTTCAAGTTCAGGAGACGACGACAGTTTCCAAGAAAGTCCAGAAGTAATATATATCCCAAATCCGTGTGCATCAACATCATCGACTACAAATAATAATCAGTTTTTCGATGTAGCCCCAGTTGTACAAATTTTAGATACAAGTTCTGACAGTAGTGTTCCGAGTTCGCCAAAACGGAAAAGGGGACGTCCGATTAAAAAAAAAAGGGGCCGAAAACGTACGAAAACTGACGCACATTTAGATGCATCACTTAAGTATAATAGAAAGAAACCGGAAGTTCATCGCGACAGTGTTAAGAAATACACCGCACAACACCCGGAAGTTAATCGCGAAAGCGTACAAACGTATTCGGCAACTAACCCGAGCGTGAATCGGGAAGCGGTAATTAGATATAACGCCACGAACCGTAATGTCGACCCCGCATTACGATCGTCGTCGAAATTAGTCGGGGAAAGATTTGGCGACGACCTCAACCCGATCGTAGTTTTTTCATTAAATAAACATAGTTTGTCTGATCCCGAGATTCACGTTTGCGACCACTGCGGAGCCCGTCTCTTCGTCGAGGAGCGAAGTCGCCAAAAATGGTGTTGCGGTGAAGGCGCGTATAACGTAATCACTTTCGAACCGTTGACCGAAGCGTTCTATTCTCACCCATCTTTCATTAGCAGACCGCGAGCGTACAACAATCTGTTTGCGTTTAGTGCGTGCGGCACGACGGGCCCGAATCCAAATCCTACTACCGGTATATATTTTTATAAAATTCATGGTCGCACATATCATCGCGTTTTTGATTTAGCATATTCTGCATCAAGGAACAATATAGCTTTGTACATTAATGACGTTGACGAACGCGAAAATATAGCTCGGGGTATGTCTCTCGACTCGACAGTTATCGTTCAAATTAAGCACTTCATGCATCAATGCAATCCTTTCATCGATTGTTTCAAACGGTTAAGTCGCGAAACGTCAGATGAGGCTCATCTCGTGTTCGAAGCCACGTCGCGACGGACCCATGGCAATGTTTTTAGGAGATAGGCCAATAGGGCGCGAAATAGCTGCTATTATTAATACGGAACGGGAGCCTTATGCTCCGCGTTCCATAGTTATTTGGAAAACAGGCGAGCGACCGCATACAGTGGATCTCACCCATCCACTGTATGAAGCCTGGCAATACCCTTTGTTATATCCGTGCGGCAATCCCGGTTGGCAGCCGAATAGGTTAGACAACAAAGGTACGAAGTTGTCGCAAAACAAGTACCTGCGTTGTCTATTGTTATCCGAGTCTAGATTTTCTTATTTCGGTAGATTGTCTGAAGAGTGGTTAGTTGACATGTACTCCAGAATGATAGACGAAAGACTTCGCTACATTCTTAACATGCAAAATTTCACCGATTCCCTTCGAACTGCCCCTCTTACAGAATTAGAAGACGAGACCATACAGGGAGAGGGCGACGTTGTGCCGGGACGTATTTATTTGCCAAATTCGTTTACGGGTGGCCCTCGCTACATGAAAGTTAAATATATGGACTCGATTGCATTAGTCAGTAGATTAGGTGCCCCCACGTATTTTTTGACATTCACGTGCAATCCCCAGTGGCCTGAGATAAAGCAGAACCAGACTGCCGACCACTACTCGAGTCCACAGATCACAGCTCGAGTCTTCAACTTGAAGCTGGCTCAATTGTTACGCGACCTCCGGTCTGGGGCTTGGTTCGGTAAATTAGTATACATAATGCACGTCATAGAGTTTCAGAAGCGCGGCCTCCCCCATGCCCATATTTGTTTTAGAGTCGAGAACGGACCACAGACAAACTCGGACATTGACAAATTTATCAGAGCTGACATACCAAGTCCGACGGAGGCCGGAGGCAGATTACGCAAAGCAGTTTTAGACCACATGGTTCACGGCCCGTGTGGTCCCCCGCACAGGACCGATCTTGTGTGTTGGGATAGTGGTAGGAGTAGATGCATTAGATTCTTTCCGAAACAAGAAACCCCTACCACCTATCATGATGATAGGGGTTTCGTCCATCTGCGCCGTGACAGAAAAAATGAGGGCATTATTAAATATCGTGGCAGGGACATCACGGTGAACGATACGTGGGTCGTTCCGTATAACGCTGCCCTCCTCCTCAAGTATGATTGCCATATAAATTTAGAAGTTTCATCATCTCGCACAATCATTAAATATTTGTTCAAATACATAACCAAGGGTCCGGACGAGGCTCGCGTCGCGTTCGTCCACGATCGCGACCGAGACGAGCCCGTCAACGAGGTCGAACAATACGTAACGAAGCGGTACGTCGGGTCTGCGGATGCGGCGTGGCGCGTTTTCGAATTCGATGTGGTCGCGCGCGAACCTAACGTTAAACAGCTCGCTGTCCACCTTCCCGAGCGTCAGAACGTTTTCTTTAGAATGAGTACGGCGGACTCTGCCGCTCCCCGCTCCACAGACTCCGATCTGATAACGTATTTCAAGCGTCCGATGGGTGAGGAATTCGATAATATGACGTATTTAGATTTTTACGAACGTTACATTGTTCACGCGAGTTGCCCCCGAACGAAAAACGTCCCCCACGTTCAACTAACTAACAATAAGTACATTACTAAAAGGCAACGGGGAGAACTTGTAACGCGTCTATTTTGGGTGTCTCCCAACAGAGGTGAACAATTTTTTTACGTCTCTTGCTCAACTCCTACCCGTGTAGAAGTTTCGAGGATCTGTATAGACTGGGTGGTCCAGATTGTAGCACTTTTCAGGAAGCCGCCAGGGCTGTAGGGATCGCGAATGATGACAAAGAATATGAGACGGCGATGCACGAGGCATCTTCCTTTTTGACTGGACCACGTTTGCGTAGTTTTTTCGTTCTCTTAGCGGTAAACGGTATACCGGTCGCGTCGTTGTGGGATAAATTTAAAGATAAATTAAGCGAGGACTTACTCCCAAAGTTCCCGAACGAGGTAGGTAAGGCACATTCTATGTGCCTTCTTTTGATTGACCGTCTCCTTCGAAAACACGGAACCGATCTCGTAGAACAAGGTTTACCGTACACACCCGACGAATCCACCGAACTTAGTCGAGAACGTCTCGAGTACAGCGCGGATCGTTTAAAAGACTTCGTTGACGAATGGCTGCCGAAGCTGTCGGCAGACCAAAAATTAGTTTTCGATTATGTCGATAGGTTAGTTTACGGTGACGCGTCAAACGCGAACAATGCCATTTTCGTGGACGGGCCCGCCGGTACGGGCAAGACGTTATTGTTACAAACCATTGCGGCACACGTGCGCAGCAAAGGCGGAATAGTTTTGTGCACAGCGAGCTCGGGTATTGCGGCGCAAAATTACGAGGGTGGCACCACAGCCCATAGTATGTTCAAATTTCCCATTGACCTCGTGGACGATTCGGGACATTGGAATTTAACTAATAGGTCACAACGCGGTGAATTAATTTTCCATTCCGATGTCATAATATACGACGAAGCACCTATGGCTCATAAATTTCTCATTCATTTGTTAGATAGATCGCTCAAAGACTTGATGCAGAATAATAAAAATTTCGGCGGTAAAGTAGTTATTTTTGCAGGTGACTTTCGTCAAATCCCTCCGGTCGTAATGAATGCGCGATGCGAAAACGACGTCGTCAATTGTTCCGTTAAATCGTCTCCCCTTTGGCGGCAGTTGAAAACCTTTTCTCTTACAACGTCTCAGCGTTGTAATGAAGACTTAGATTTTGCCGATTTCCTTTTAAAGTTAGGTTCCAATAATATCCCCACACAGCCTGTGCAAACGGGCCGTGTGCTTGAGAATTTAATTGATCTTTCGAACATTTCCTTCGTAACACAGTTGAATGACCTTATAGATTTTGTTTTCCCCCAATTACATTTAGATGACGATCGTGACGATCACATTCTCGCGCGTAGAGCTATTTTGACAACACATAATGCTGGTGTTCGAGAAATCAACGCAGCAGTGTTGGAAAAGGTTCCT
>JAEMBS010000037.1:68614-90614 GCA_018467065.1 Ephestia elutella | reverse complement strand
TGTGTTGCGCCCTGGCCGCCAACTGGTGGCTTAATTAGGAGGCCCACAGGCTGTACAGCCAAAGAGCAGCAAGTCACCATCTGCCTAACTTAAATTTTTGTGAGAGATTTAAAGGTAGATGTCCGTATCTCACTCCATAACCCAGCAATCCGGTCCACTAGCATCCCATCCACATAGCCCAAACCTTGTTAATCCCTACCTGGCAATAGTTCGGCAGCTGTGGAGGACTGTCCGTTAGTATATCCCTATGGTACACTAAGGGACAGATCTCCGCAGATGCAGCCATCTCACTTTTTGATTAAAAAGGTACAAAAAGGCCTCTTCATGTTGGCTTTGGCCCCATGAACGCCTCAAAGGACCGGGTCCCAATGGACCCGTGGCTCTGAAAAGCGTACCAACATAATAATAATAACTCTTTATTGCACCATGAAAAAGAAAAAGGAGTACATTGTGTCTTAACGGCTAATGTACAATGGCGGCCTTATCGCTACAGCAATTTCTTACAGGCAACCGACAGGTAGGACTTATAGATCATAGATCAGCAGGTACGGCGCAGACAGAACTAGGATTAACAAATACAATAACGTAAAAAACTAATAGTTACAATATAAAAAATATAGGTAAATAAATAAAAAATAAAATAAAAACTACTTACATAGGTACACTAGGCTAAATAAAAGATATAGTAATACATATATAAATACATACAATATATACATACAATATATACATACATACACAACAACACAAGACTGCAATATTGACAACGATTTAACTAATAAAAGAGGGTTAGGTTAGGCAATTAAATGGAAAGGAAATGTGCTTTAACTTGGGATTTGAAGCTGGAAAGAGTTTGTGCATGTCGAATAGAAACAGGAAGAGAGTTCCAGAGGCGGACAGCTTGGACAGTAAAGGAATGAGAGTAGAATGTAGTGGAATGGATGGGAATTTTGAGACGGAGGTTATAAACGCTACGAGTTCGATTTTGCTCTTCACTAATGAACGTGAATCTTTCTCTAAGGTATTGAGGGTAGTCAGGGTTAAAAAGGATAGAGTAAAGCATAGAAAGTGTATGCCAATCACGGCGACGTCGAATTGGAAGCCACTTGAGTTCATTCCTAAATTGAGAGACGTGATCATATTTACGGAGTCCATAGATAAATCTGATGCATAAATTTTGGAGACGCTCAAGCTTGTTAAGTTGCTCCTCAGTCAGATCAAGGTAACAGGTGTCAGCGTAATCAAGAATGGGAAATAAAAGGGACTGAGCAAGCGTAATTTTGGTCTGAAACGGCAGAAAATTGCGCAGTCGTTTTAGTGACCATGCAGCTGCGAAGATTTTGCGACTAACCTCAGCAATTTGGGGACACCAAGAGAGAGACTTATCCATGAAAATGCCAAGGTTTCTGACACGATCGCTAAATGGAATTACGGTACCATCAAACGCAATTTTGGGCAAGTCAGCAGTGTTTATTTTAGGAGTTTGTCTTGAGCTACCAATAATAATAGCTTGCGTTTTAAGTGGATTGATTACAAGGCCATGCGATTTACTCCAAACCGAAATCGCATTCAAATCATCATTAGTGGTGTTAATGGCAGATGAAAAATTATCAATTTGAGCTTGAGTGTAAATTTGGAGGTCATCTGCGTAGAGGTGGTGTTTGTAATATATTGGGTAAAACTAAACGCAGGCGTTTCGCATTGCTGCCGCCAGAGGGCGTTCGGGGTTCTCACACTGCTAGCGTGGATGGCGTCGCGTGGACGGCCGCCATTGCATTGTCCCGGGCGATATCGGTTTGACTTTAATACGCGGAGCGGTCTCGCGTCTTTTGCTTGTTGTTTAGTTTGAGTGATAATTGTGAATTTCCTGTTTGTTAAATAACTATTGAATTTGTGTTTGTGAAAAACTCTGTTATTGTGACTTTTTCTTGTGAGAGGTGAAACGTGGCTGGCTGTTCACATCTGGCTGTTCCCGAGTGAAACTACGGGAAGAAATCTATTTAGTTGTCCTGGGGAATTGAGATCTCAAGGGTTAGGTAGGGTGATTAGGAATTCCCCCTTCCCGAAGACACTCAAGTTTGGATCCGAAGAGAAAGAAGATTTAATTTGGTAAGTGTTCAATTGTAGTTAATTTATAGGTTAGGTTATCATATAGGGCCCTGTAGCTCCCTTCATAAGCTACGGTGGTAGCAGACTGCGTTAAGTTAGTTAGGTTTTAGTCGGGCAAACGTGGTGCCGCGTGGAGATTTTTTCCCGGTACTTATTTTTACCGGTGGTTTTTTCCCGGTGAAGTTCCGGTACAGAATTCTTCCCGCCGCTTCGTTTGTCCGGATTCTCGCTGCCACATTTTCTGGCAGCAGAGCGTAGTTGCTCTGCACATTTTCTGGTAGCAGAGCGTAGTTTATCTACCCTCTATTTGTTCGTTTGTAAAAAATAATTAATTGTTTGTAAAAATTATTAGATTTTTCTTAGTTTGTTTGTATAAGAATATTTGTAACCTTTTTTGTATTTGTTTGCGGTTTGTACCGTGCGTTCCGGGTTTGTGCCATTCTCATACCTACCGCGGTTCTTCGTGTAGTTGCTTGATTTTGTTGTTTTTTATTTACCTTTTGTTATTTTTTGTTTGTGACTTGACGCGATGGCGAAGGCCTCCAATGCTAGGGCGACACTCGCCAACGAATTGAGATGGTTTGTGACGGTTGGAGGACTCCTGTCCCGGAAGGACAGGGAGGGCGCCATACTGCTAAGAGCGGATCACCTCCACTCACGATTGATTAGCGCGGAAGCGGCCATGGCGGCGCTTACCGAAGCCGATCTTACCCCGGAGGCCTACGCAGGTCACATGGCGGACATGGACCAGATCCTGAGTCTGCACGATGATATCGCGGAGGCGGTGACCGCAATAAGGGCGAGACAGGCTGGCGGACCAGCCCTCGCACACCTGTTAGACAGGAAGGACCAGCGGTTACTGGTCGGCTCCCCACCCTTCAGCTGTCCCACTTTGGGGGTAGGATGGAGGAGTGGGTAGCATATAAAAATATGTTTGAGTCCCTGGTCGTAGCACGACAGGATTTGTCGAAGGCCCAGAAGATGGCCTACCTCCTCTCCACTCTTGAGGATGAAGCGCGGTCGCTCATCCAGCACCTCCGGGTGGAGGACGACCAGTACGATACGGCTTGGGAGTTATTGAACTCCCGCTACCAAAACTTACGTTTGTTAGCGGATGCGCACGCCGCACAGTTGATGGCCCTGCCCAAGGTGGCCAACAGGGCACAGTTGCGCCTGCAGTTGCTCACGCCCGTTACAGTGGCCTGTAACGCGCTCCGCACACTGGGGCTGCCGGTGGACCAATGGTCTTTTTTGTTGGTGCACATTGTATTGGGCAAATTGCCCAATGACATCCGCTCGCGGTTTGAGCGCGAAAATGCGGAGCGGGATAGCACCACCCTACCAACATTCACTGACTTGGTGAAGTTTTTGGAGTTTGAGGCACGGGCTGCTGAGAATACCATGACGGACTCAGCGCCATCCAGAGCGCCTGAACGTAGGCCCTTGGAACCCTCATGGCGAGGGAAGCCCCCACAGGGACGGCAACCGCCACCGCGTGGAGCTGGTGTGCGGGTTGCACACACGGCAGCAGTCGCGGGGGACGCGGACTGCCTGCAATGTGGCCGGATGGGCCACAGCCTGCTGCAATGCAGGGACTGGCAGAGACTGCCAGTACAAGATAGGCGCCGCATGGCAAAGCGGCATGAACTTTGCTTTTATTGTTTGGGCGGTCACTATGCACGTGACTGTCCCAGTGCCATACCATGCAGTGCATGCCGTGGGCGGCACCACGCGATGCTTTGCATGAACCGCAACGGGGATGGCACCCGGATGTTGAGGCAGGGGTCCCCTATGGGCGGGGGCGCTCCTGCGCGAAGCCCTCCACCACCGGACGGAGGACGCGGCTTCGCTCGTCGCACCCCCTCGGGAGGGGGTCGCGTACCGGCGCGGGTCTTGGCGGACCGGGACCACGCGCCCCAAGGTCATGGCCAGTATGTGGCTGGCCAGGCCCCGGATGGGGCCCCCATGGGCGGGGGCCCTAGATCGGACGTGAGAGTGGGGACACCCCTCCACGCGGGTTACCAATACCCAACACATGCAGCCGCAGCGGTTTTCTCCGCCGCTGCACGAGTACCCACGGCTGGAGTACCACCCGCCGTACCATATGTATGGCCGGGCCGCGGGTTCTGCCCCTCAGATGGGGATGTGCACTCGCCCGCCATATTATCCGGGTCAGTGGCGCGCCCCTGGTTTGGAGAGAGTGGGGAGCCCGTAACTAGCTTGCTCCCTTGCTGGGACAGAGCCGCGGACGGTTCTGCTCCCTACCGCGGTGGTCCGCGTATGGGGTCGTGGGGGAAGCCATTAATTTGAGAGCTCTGTTGGACTCAGGGGCTCAAAGCAGTTTGGTTACCACTCGAGTGGCACGCCAGTTAGGTTTAGTCGTGGAAGACTCGCCTGTGCCACTTCTTGGAGTTGGTGGCATACAGGTGAAGTGTCTGACGGGCCAGACACTTGTCACCTTTTCGTCGCTGAAGTCCTCCACAATGAGGATCACGACTTCGGCTATGGTAATGGATACCATTGCGGGTTGGCACCCCTCGACAGACATACCGCCGGGTGTGTTGTCTTTGGTTTCGGGTCTGGATTTGGCCAACCCCTTTGTCTTTCATCCCGGCCCAGTGGACTTGCTCCTGGGCTCGGACGTATTGGGTTGGATTTTGTTGGGTACACAGAAGGCTCTGGGTTCGTCTTCACTGATGGCAGTGTCTACGATTTTTGGTTTTGCCCTGATGGGCCCTGTGTTTGATAATGGCACCGCGGAGGAGCCACCGGTCGTCGCATCAGCGTCCTTGGCCAAGACCATGCAAAGGTTTTGGGAGGTGGAGGAGCCACCTATGAGTTCCAGGGTGGATCCGGAACACGCTGAGTGCGAAGCCCTTTTTCGATCGACCACGGAGAGGTTGCCCTCCGGTCGGTTTGTAACTAGGTGTTTGTAATATATTGGGTAAAACTAAACGCAGGCGTTTCGCATTGCTGCCGCCAGAGGGCGTTCGGGGTTTTCACACTGCTAGCGCGAATGGCTCGCGGACGGTCGCAATTGTCCTATGCGATATCGGTTTGATTTTTAATACGCGAGAGGTTCCGCGTTCTTTGATTGCTAATTAGCTTGAGTTGTGTTTGTGAATTTCCTGTTTGTTAAATAACTATTGAACTTTGTGTTTGTGTACCCGTCATGGTGACTTTTTCTTGTGAGAGGTGAAACGTGGCTGGCTGTTCACATCTGGCTGTTCCCGAGTGAAACTACGGGAAGAAATCTATTTATTTGTCCTGGGGAATTGAGATCTCAAGGGTTAGGTAGGGTGATTAGGAATTCCCCCTTCCCGAAGACCCTCAAGTTTGGATCCGAAGAGAAAGAAGATTCAATTTGGTAAGTTTTCAATTGTAATTAATTTATAGGTTAGGTTATTATAGGGCCCTGTAGCTCCCTTCATAAGCTACGGTGGTAGCAGACTGCGTTAAGTTAATTAGGTTTTAGTCGGGCAAACGTGGTGCCGCGTGGAGATTTTTTCCCGGTACTTATTTTTACCGGTGGTTTTTTCCCGGTGAAGTTCCGGTACAGAATTCTTCCCGCCGCTTCGTTTGTCCGGATTCTCTCTGCCACATTTTCTGGCAGCAGAGCGTAGTTGCTCTGCACATTTTCTGGTAGCAGAGCGTAGTTTATCTACCCTCTTATTTGTTCGTTTGTAAAAAATAATTAATTGTTTGTAAAAATTATTAGATTTTTCTTAGTTTGTTTGTATAAGAATATTTGTAACCTTTTTTGTATTTGTTTGCGGTTTGTACCGTGCGTTCCGGGTTTGTGCCATTCTCATACCTACCGCGGTTCTTCGTGTAGTTGCTTGATTTTGTTGTTTTTTATTTACCTTTTGTTATTTTTTGTTTGTGACTTGACGCGATGGCGAAGGCCTCCAATGCTAGGGTGACACTCGCCAACGAATTGAGATGGTTTGTGACGGCCGGAGGACTCCTGTCCCGGAAGGACAGGGAGGGCGCCATACTGCTAAGAGCGGATCACCTCCACTCACGATTGATTAGCGCGGAAGCGGCCATGGCGGCGCTTACCGAAGCCGATCTTACCCCGGAGGCCTACGCAGGTCACATGGCGGACATGGACCAGATCCTGAGTCTGCACGATGATATCGCGGAGGCGGTGACCGCAATAAGGGCGAGACAGGCTGGCGGACCAGCCCCTCGCACACCTGTTAGACAGGAAGGACCAGCGGTTACTGGTCGGCTCCCCACCCTTCAGCTGTCCCACTTTGGGGGTAGGATGGAGGAGTGGGTAGCATATAAAAATATGTTTGAGTCCCTGGTCGTAGCACGACAGGATTTGTCGAAGGCCCAGAAGATGGCCTACCTCCTCTCCACTCTTGAGGATGAAGCGCGGTCGCTCATCCAGCACCTCCGGGTGGAGGACGACCAGTACGATACGGCTTGGGAGTTATTGAACTCCCGCTACCAAAACTTACGTTTGTTAGCGGATGCGCACGCCGCACAGTTGATGGCCCTGCCCAAGGTGGCCAACAGGGCACAGTTGCGCCTGCAGTTGCTCACGCCCGTTACAGTGGCCTGTAACGCGCTCCGCACACTGGGGCTGCCGGTGGACCAATGGTCTTTTTTGTTGGTGCACATTGTATTGGGCAAATTGCCCAATGACATCCGCTCGCGGTTTGAGCGCGAAAATGCGGAGCGGGATAGCACCACCCTACCAACATTCACTGACTTGGTGAAGTTTTTGGAGTTTGAGGCACGGGCTGCTGAGAATACCATGACGGACTCAGCGCCATCCAGAGCGCCTGAACGTAGGCCCTTGGAACCCTCATGGCGAGGGAAGCCCCCACAGGGACGGCAACCGCCACCGCGTGGAGCTGGTGTGCGGGTTGCACACACGGCAGCAGTCGCGGGGGACGCGGACTGCCTGCAATGTGGCCGGATGGGCCACAGCCTGCTGCAATGCAGGGACTGGCAGAGACTGCCAGTACAAGATCGGCGCCGCAGGGCAAGGCGGCATGAACTATGCTTTTCCTGGTTGGGCAGTCACTATGCACGTGACTGTCCCAGGGCCATACCATGCAGTGCATGCCGTGGGCTGCACCACGTGATGCTCTGCATGAACCGGAACGGGGATGGCCCCCGGTTGTTGAGGCAGGGGTCCCCTATGGGCGGGGGCGCTCCTGCGCGAAGCCCTCCACCATCGGACGGAGGACGCGGCTTCGCTCGTCGCACCCCCTCGGGAGGGGGTCGCGTACCGGCGCGGGTCTTGGCGGACCGGGACCACGCGCCCCAAGGTCATGGCCAGTATGTGGCTGGCCAGGCCCGGATGGGGCCCCCATGGGCGGGGGCCCTAGATCGGACGTGAGAGTGGGGACACCCCTCCACGCGGGTTACCAATACCCAACACATGCAGCCGCAGCGGTTTTCTCCGCCGCTGCACGAGTACCCACGGCTGGAGTACCACCCGCCGTACCATATGTATGGCCGGGCCGCGGGTTATGCCCCCCTCAGATGGGGATGTGCACTCGCCCGCCATATTATCCGGGTCAGTGGCGCGCCCCTGGTTTGGAGAGAGTGGGGAGCCCGTAACTAGCTTGCTCCCTTGCTGGGACAGAGCCGCGGACGGTTCTGCTCCCTACCGCGGTGGTCCGCGTATGGGGTCGTAGGGGGAAGCCATTAATTTGAGAGCTCTGTTGGACTCAGGGGCTCAAAGCAGTTTGGTTACCACTCGAGTGGCACACCAGTTAGGTTTAGTCGTGGAAGACTCGCCTGTGCCACTTCTTGGAGTTGGTGGCATACAAGTGAAGTGTCTGACGGGCCAGACACTTGTCACCTTTTCTTCGCTGAAGTCCTCCACAATGAGGATCACGACTTCGGCTATGGTAATGGATACCATTGCGGGTTGGCACCCCTCGACAGACATACCGCCGGGTGTGTTGTCTTTGGTTTCGGGTCTGGATTTGGCCGACCCCTTTGTCTTTCACCCCGGCCCAGTGGACTTGCTCCTGGGCTCGGACGTATTGGGTTGGATTTTGTTGGGTACCCAGAAAGCTCTGGGTTCGTCTTCACTGATGGCAGTGTCTACTATCTTTGGTTTTGCCCTGATGGGCCCTGTGTTTGATAATGGCACCGCGGAGGAGCCACCGGTTGTCGCATCTGCGTCCTTGGCCAAGACCATGCAAAGGTTTTGGGAGGTGGAGGAGCCACCTATGAGTTCCAGGATGGATCCGGAACACGCTGAGTGCGAAGCCCTTTTTCGATCGACCACGGAGAGGTTGCCCTCCGGTCGGTTTGTAACTAGGTTACCCTTTGTTGCCTCTCGTCCTAGCCTAGGGCAAAGTAGGGCGCTTGCGGAGAAACGACTGCTGTCCATGGAGCGACGCATGCAGCGTGACCACGTACTTCGCGATAAATATATTGAATTTATGCGCGAGTACGAGGATTTGGGTCACATGTCTCCGGCTCGAGTTGATTGGAGCTCAACTGAGCATTATTTTTTGCCCCACCACGCGGTGGTGAAGGCCTCAACAGGCAAATTGAGGACCGTCTTCGATGGGTCCGCACCCACTTCGAACGGGGTTTCGTTGAATCTATGTTTGCATTCAGGTCCCAAATTGCATAGGGACATAATTGACATCGTCTTGAACTTTAGAAGACATCAAGTGGTTTTTGGTGCGGACATCCGGATGATGTTCCGCCAGACAGTCATACATCCTGAGGACAGGCGATTCCAGTTGATACTCTGGCGTGAGCGCCCTGAGGATCCTGTGACGGTGTATGAACTCAACACAAACACGTATGGTTTGAAATCTAGTCCCTATATCGCCATCAGATCATTGCTTGAATTGGCAGAGCGGGAACGGATCCGCTTTCCCCGTGGGGCTTCCCGTGCTGTCACGTGACTTGTATGTCGATGACGTGTGCACCGGAGCCCAAAGTATTGAGGAGGCCCTCCTACTGCGGGATGAATTGATTGAAATATTGAAAACGGGTGGCTACGAGCTACGTAAGTGGTTGTCCAATGAGCCTAGAGTTCTAGAAGGGATCCCGGAGGATCACCAACAGAACCCTCACCTGTTTGAGGATGTGGATGATCCCAACAGGATAGCGGTGCTGGGCATGCAGTACCAGCCGCTAACCGATATTTTTACATTCCAAGTGGACTTGGAAATACCAAAGGTCTGGACTAAGAGAACGGTGTTGTCCGTAATAGCCCGTATGTTTGATCCAAGCGGTTGGATCAGTCCAGTGATATTCTCTGCGAAGTGTCTTCTTCAGAGACTTTGGACTTTGGGCGTCTCGTGGGACGAGCCGCTGTTTGGCTCTCCATTGGATGATTGGCTCGAGTTGTTTTCATCGATTAAGGAAGTCAATCGGATTGCCTTGCCTCGTCGAATATTGCCCCCGGGAAATATCGAGCCAGCCTGCATGGCTTTTGTGACGCGTCGGAGCGAGGCTACGCCGCGTCAGTCTATATGCGGACAGTTGACGCCGATGGCCGGGTCAATGTCTCGCTTTTGTTAGGGAAGAGCAAGGTCGCCCCCATCAGGACTAGGCTGACTATTCCCAAGCTTGAGTTGAGTGGAGCTCACCTTCTTTCTAAATTGTTGCATCACGTTGCATGTGAGCTGGCGGCCACGGTCGAGATACGAGACATCTTCGCCTGGTCGGATAGCCAGGTCGCGCTTGCATGGTTGCGCGCGGCCCCACATACCTTGGAGGTTTTTGTTGGAAACAGGGTTTCCCAAATCCAGAATATCGGAATTGATATAACATGGAGACATGTGCCGGGAGAGCTTAACCCAGCGGACTGTGCTTCCCGAGGTTGTACGGCACCAGAATTGGTGTCACACCCGCTCTGGTGGGGTCCAGAGTGGTTGATGGGATCAGAAACATCTTGGCCTGTCTGTCAGACAGATGTTACTTCTTTGAGTTTGACTGGGCTTCGTGTACATGCTGTAGTCGCTGAGATGACGTCGGAGCCGGATTGGCTACTTGCTCGGTATAGCAGCTTGGATAAGCTTCTGGGTGTTACCAGTTGGATTAAGCGTTTCATACATAATTGTAGAAACCCACAGGCAAAGCGGTTGGAGCCGATTGCAGGTGCAGAAGAGCGCCGGAGCGCATTGTTGCATTGGGTCCGTGTCGTGCAGACCGGACGGTTTGAGTCAGAGCTTCGTATTTTGCGCGACGGACGCGCTAAGTTGAAGGGCGCGGTCGCTCGTTTGAACCCGTACATCGACTCGGATGGGCTTCTTCGGGTTGGAGGCAGGCTCCGGAAGGCGGATCTTCCATATGAGACTCGCCATCCTCTGTTGTTGCCCAAGGGCGGACCCTTGGTGCAGCTTTTGGTGTCTGATCGACACATTCGTAACGCCCATGCTGGGTGCAATGCTTTGTTGGCTATTTTGCAACGCGAGTTTTGGATTTTGTCTGCCCGAAGAGCAATCCGTAGTGTCCTGTTTCGATGTATTGCATGTTATAGGTTGAAGGCATCCACGATGCAACCACAGATGGGTGATTTGCCCGCTGATCGAATCCGACCTTCGAGACCGTTTGACGGCGTTGGAACCGATTTTGCCGGTCCCTTTTCGATCAAGGCTTCTCCCTTTCGTAATGCCCGTATTGTGAAGGGCTATTTGTGTGTATTTGTTTGTTTGGCCACCAAGGCTGTCCATTTGGAGGTGGTATCGGCTCTGACTACGGAGGCCTTCGTCGCCGCGTTGGATCGCTTTGTTTCGCGTCGAGGTCTACCTTCCCTTATTAGGTCTGACAATGGCACAAACTATAAGGGAACTGTAAATTATCTTAAGGATGTTTCTGTGTTTATTGATAAAAATTGTACTAGTTTAAGTCAAATTGCTGCCCAAAGGGGAATAACCTGGAAGTTTAGTCCCCCAAGTTGCCCCCATTGGGGAGGGATTTTTGAAGCGGCTGTGAAATCCGCAAAGACCCACCTCCGCCGCATTATCGGAGAAACGGCTCTAACTTTTGAAGAGCTGGCCACAGTGTTTTGTAAAGTTGAGGCGGTCCTCAACTCTCGTCCTCTCTGTCCGCTATCTCCAGATCCAAATGACTTGGAAGCTCTCACCCCTGGTCATTTTTTGGTGGGAGGGCCGTTGAATGCCCTGCCCGAATACCCGTGGAAGGATGAACGCGTATATCGGTTGTCGCGTTTTCAAATGTTGCAGCAAATGAGCCAGGACTTTTGGCGTCGCTGGTCGCTTGAATATTTGCATTTGCTGCAGCAAAGAGTGAAGTGGACAGACAGGACTGAGCCTCCCAGGGAGGGTGATTTAGTATTGTTAAAAGAGGCAAATTTGCCCTCATTGCTTTGGCGACGAGCTCGCATATTACGTTTGATTCTTGGCGGAGATGGCACTCCGCGTGTGGCTGAGGTGTTGGTCGACGGTTCGATTTTAAGGAGAGGTGTGACCTCTCTCGCCCGCCTTCCCGTAGAGTAAGCTAGCGGTCTGCTTCTCAGACCGGGACGGGGGGATGTTTGTAATATATTGGGTAAAACTAAACGCAGGCGTTTCGCATTGCTGCCGCCAGAGGGCGTTCGGGGTTTTCACACTGCTAGCGCGAATGGCTCGCGGACGGTCGCAATTGTCCTATGCGATATCGGTTTGATTTTTAATACGCGAGAGGTTCCGCGTTCTTTGATTGCTAATTAGCTTGAGTTGTGTTTGTGAATTTCCTGTTTGTTAAATAACTATTGAACTTTGTGTTTGTGTACCCGTCATGGTGACTTTTTCTTGTGAGAGGTGAAACGTGGCTGGCTGTTCACATCTGGCTGTTCCCGAGTGAAACTACGGGAAGAAATCTATTTATTTGTCCTGGGGAATTGAGATCTCAAGGGTTAGGTAGGGTGATTAGGAATTCCCCCTTCCCGAAGACCCTCAAGTTTGGATCCGAAGAGAAAGAAGATTCAATTTGGTAAGTTTTCAATTGTAATTAATTTATAGGTTAGGTTATTATAGGGCCCTGTAGCTCCCTTCATAAGCTACGGTGGTAGCAGACTGCGTTAAGTTAATTAGGTTTTAGTCGGGCAAACGTGGTGCCGCGTGGAGATTTTTTCCCGGTACTTATTTTTACCGGTGGTTTTTTCCCGGTGAAGTTCCGGTACAGAATTCTTCCCGCCGCTTCGTTTGTCCGGATTCTCTCTGCCACATTTTCTGGCAGCAGAGCGTAGTTGCTCTGCACACTAGGTTACCCTTTGTTGCCTCTCGTCCTAGCCTAGGGCAAAGTAGGGCGCTTGCGGAGAAACGACTGCTGCCCATGGAGCGACGCATGCAGCGTGACCACGTAATTCGCGATAAATATATTGAATTTATGCGCGAGTACGAGGATTTGGGTCACATGTCTCCGGCTCGAGTTGATTGGAGCTCAACTGAGCATTATTTTTTGCCCCACCACGCGGTGGTGAAGGCCTCAACAGGCAAATTGAGGACCGTCTTCGATGGGTCCGCACCCACTTCGAACGGGGTTTCGTTGAATCTGTGTTTGCATTCGGGTCCCAAATTGCATAGGGACATAATTGACATCATCTTGAACTTTAGAAGACATCAAGTGGTTTTTGGTGCGGACATCCGGATGATGTTCCGCCAGACAGTCATACATCCTGAGGACAGGCGATTCCAGTTGATACTCTGGCGTGAGCGCCCTGAGGATCCTGTGACGGTGTATGAACTCAACACAAACACGTATGGTTTGAAATCTAGTCCCTATATCGCCATCAGATCATTGCTTGAATTGGCAGAGCGGGAACGGATCCGCTTTCCCCGTGGGGCTTCCGTGCTGTCACGTGACTTGTATGTTGATGACGTGTGCACCGGAGCCCAAAGTATTGAGGAGGCCCTCCTACTGCGGGATGAATTGATCGAAATATTGAAGACAGGTGGCTACGAGCTACGCAAGTGGTTGTCCAATGAGCCTAGAGTTCTAGAAGGGATCCCGGAGGATCACCAACAGAACCCTCACCTGTTCGAGGATGTAGATGATCCCAACAGGATAGCGGTGCTGGGCATGCAGTACCAGCCGCTAACCGATATTTTTACATTCCAAGTGGACTTGGAAATACCAAAGGTCTGGACTAAGAGAACGGTGTTGTCAGTAATAGCTCGTATGTTTGATCCAAGCGGTTGGATCAGTCCAGTAATATTCTCTGCGAAGTGTCTTCTTCAGAGACTTTGGACTTTGGGCGTCTCGTGGGACGAGCCGCTGTTTGGTCCTCCATTGGATGATTGGCTCGAGTTGTTTTCATCGATTAAGGAAGTCAATCGGATTGCCTTGCCTCGTCGAATATTGCCCCCGGGAAATATCGAGCCAGCCTGCATGGCTTTTGTGACGCGTCGGAGCGAGGCTACGCCGCGTCAGTCTATATGCGGACAGTTGACGCCGATGGCCGGGTCAATGTCTCGCTTTTGTTAGGGAAGAGCAAGGTCGCCCCCATCAGGACTAGGCTGACTATTCCCAAGCTTGAGTTGAGTGGAGCTCACCTTCTCTCTAAATTGTTGCATCACGTTGCCAGTGAGCTGGCGGCCACGGTCGAGATACGAGACATCTTCGCCTGGTCGGATAGCCAGGTCGCGCTTGCATGGTTGCGCGCGGCCCCACATACCTTGGAGGTTTTTGTTGGAAACAGGGTTTCCCAAATTCAAAATATTGGAATTGATATAACATGGAGACATGTGCCGGGAGAGCTTAACCCAGCGGACTGTGCTTCCCGAGGTTGTACGGCACCAGAATTGGTGTCACACCCGCTCTGGTGGGGTCCAGAGTGGCTGATGGGATCAGAAACTTCTTGGCCTGTCTGTCAGACAGATGTTACTTCTTTGAGTTTGACTGGGCTCCGTGTACATGCTGTAGTCGCTGAGACGACGTCGGAGCCGGATTGGCTACTTGCTCGGTATAGCAGCTTGGATAAGCTTCTGGGTGTTACCAGTTGGATTAAGCGTTTCATACATAATTGTAGAAACCCACAGGCAAAGCGGTTGGAGCCGATTGCAGGTGCAGAAGAGCGCCGGAGCGCATTGTTGCATTGGGTCCGTGTCGTGCAGACCGGACGGTTTGAGTCGGAGCTTCGTATTTTGCGCGACGGACGCGCTAAGTTGAAGGGCGCGGTCGCTCGTTTGAACCCGTACATCGACTCGGATGGGCTTCTTCGGGTTGGAGGCAGGCTCCGGAAGGCGGATCTTCCATATGAGACTCGCCATCCTCTGTTGTTGCCCAAGGGCGGACCCTTGGTGCAGCTTTTGGTGTCTGATCGACACATTCGTAACGCCCATGCTGGGTGCAATGCTTTGTTGGCTATTTTGCAACGCGAGTTTTGGATTTTGTCTGCCCGAAGAGCAATCCGTAGTGTCCTGTTTCGATGTATTGCATGTTATAGGTTGAAGGCATCCACGATGCAACCACAGATGGGTGATTTGTCCGCTGATCGAATCCGACCTTCGAGACCGTTTGACGGCGTTGGAACCGATTTTGCCGGTCCCTTTTCGATCAAGGCTTCTCCCTTTCGTAATGCCCGTATTGTGAAGGGCTATTTGTGTGTATTTGTTTGTTTGGCCACCAAGGCTGTTTGTAATATATTGGGTAAAACTAAACGCAGGCGTTTCGCATTGCTGCCGCCAGAGGGCGTTCGGGGTTTTCACACTGCTAGCGCGAATGGCTCGCGGACGTCCGCCATTGCATTGTCCCGGGCGATATCGGTTTGATTTTAATACGCGGAGCGGTCTCGCGTCTTTTGCTTGTTGTTTAGTTTGAGTGATAATTGTGAATTTCCTGTTTGTTAAATAACTATTGAATTTGTGTTTGTGAAAAACTCTGTTATTGTGACTTTTTCTTGTGAGAGGTGAAACGTGGCTGGCTGTTCACATCTGACTGTTCCCGAGTGAAACTACGGGAAGAAATCTATTTAGTTGTCCTGGGGAATTGAGATCTCAAGGGTTAGGTAGGGTGATTAGGAATTCCCCCTTCCCGAAGACACTCAAGTTTGGATCCGAAGAGAAAGAAGATTTAATTTGGTAAGTGTTCAATTGTATTTAATTTATAGGTTAGGTTATCATATAGGGCCCTGTAGCTCCCTTCATAAGCTACGGTGGTAGCAGACTGCGTATAGCTTAAGTTAGATTCTAGTCGGACAAGCGTGGTGTCGCGTGGAGATTTTTTCCCGGTACTTAATTTTACCGGTAGATTTTTTCCCGGTAAAGTTCCGGTACAGAATTCTTCCCGCCGCTTCGTTTGTCCGGATTCTCTCTGCCACATTTTCTGGCAGCAGAGCGTAGTTGCTCTGCACATTTTCTGGTAGCAGAGCGTAGTTTATCTACCCTCTATTTGTTCGTTTGTAAAAAAAATAATTAATTGTTTGTAAAAATTATTAGATTTTTTCTTAGTTTGTTTGTATAAGAATATTTGTAACCTTTTTTGTATTTGTTTGCGGTTTGTACCGTGCGTTCCGGGTTTGTGCCATTCTCATACCTACCGCGGTTCTTCGTGTAGTTGTTTGATTTTGTTGTTTTTTATTTACCTTTTGTTATTTTTTGTTTGTGACTTGACGCGATGGCGAAGGCCTCCAATGCTAGGGCGACACTCGCCAACGAATTGAGATGGTTTGTGACGGCCGGAGGACTCCTGTCCCGGAAGGACAGGGAGGGCGCCATACTGCTAAGAGCGGATCACCTCCACTCACGATTGATTAGCGCGGAAGCGGCCATGGCGGCGCTTACCGAAGCCGATCTTACCCCGGAGGCCTACGCAGGTCACATGGCGGACATGGACCAGATCCTGAGTCTGCACGATGATATCGCGGAGGCGGTGACCGCAATAAGGGCGAGACATGCTGGCGGACCAGCCCCTCGCACACCTGTTAGACAGGAAGGACCAGCGGTTACTGGTCGGCTCCCCACCCTTCAGCTGTCCCACTTTGGGGGTAGGATGGAGGAGTGGGTAGCATATAAAAATATGTTTGAGTCCCTGGTCGTAGCACGACAGGATTTGTCGAAGGCCCAGAAGAGTGGCCTACCTCCTCTCCACTCTTGAGGATGAAGCGCGGTCGCTCATCCAGCACCTCCGGGTGGAGGACGACCAGTACGATACGGCTTGGGAGTTATTGAACTCCCGCTACCAAAACTTACGTTTGTTAGCGGATGCGCACGCCGCACAGTTGATGGCCCTGCCCAAGGTGGCCAACAGGGCACAGTTGCGCCTGCAGTTGCTCACGCCCGTTACAGTGGCCTGTAACGCGCTCCGCACACTGGGGCTGCCGGTGGACCAATGGTCTTTTTTGTTGGTGCACATTGTATTGGGCAAATTGCCCAATGACATCCGCTCGCGGTTTGAGCGCGAAAATGCGGAGCGGGATAGCACCACCCTACCAACATTCACTGACTTGGTGAAGTTTTTGGAGTTTGAGGCACGGGCTGCTGAGAATACCATGACGGACTCAGCGCCATCCAGAGCGCCTGAACGTAGGCCCTTGGAACCCTCATGGCGAGGGAAGCCCCCACAGGGACGGCAACCGCCACCGCGTGGAGCTGGTGTGCGGGTTGCACACACGGCAGCAGTCGCGGGGGGACGCGGACTGCCTGCAATGTGGCCGGATGGGCCACAGCCTGCTGCAATGCAGGGACTGGCAGAGACTGCCAGTACAAGATAGGCGCCGCATGGCAAAGCGGCATGAACTTTGCTTTTATTGTTTGGGCGGTCACTATGCACGTGACTGTCCCAGTGCCATACCATGCAGTGCATGCCGTGGGCGGCACCACGCGATGCTTTGCATGAACCGCAACGGGGATGGCACCCGGATGTTGAGGCAGGGGTCCCCTATGGGCGGGGCGCTCCTGCGCGAAGCCCTCCACCACCGGACGGAGGACGCGGCTTCGCTCGTCGCACCCCCCTCGGGAGGGGGTCGCGTACCTGCGCGGGTCTTGGCGGACCGGGACCACGCGCCCCAAGGTCATGGCCAGTATGTAGCTGGCCAGGCCCCGGATAGGGCCCCCATGGGCGGGGGCCCTAGATCGGACGTGAGAGTGGGGACACCCCCCTCCACGCGGGTTACCAATACCCAACACATGCAGCCGCAGCGGTTTTCTCCGCCGCTGCACGAGTACCCACGGCTGGAGTACCACCCGCCGTACCATATGTATGGCCGGGCCGCGGGTTATGCCCCCTCAGATGGGGATGTGCACTCGCCCGCCATATTATCCGGGTCAGTGGCGCGCCCCTGGTTTGGAGAGAGTGGGGAGCCCGTAACTAGCTTGCTCCCTTGCTGGGACAGAGCCGCGGACGGTTCTGCTCCCTACCGCGGTGGTCCGCGTATGGGGTCGTAGGGGGGACGCCATTAATTTGAGAGCTCTGTTGGACTCAGGGGCTCAAAGCAGTTTGGTTACCACTCGAGTGGCACACCAGTTAGGTTTAGTCGTGGAAGACTCGCCTGTGCCACTTCTTGGAGTTGGTGGCATACAAGTGAAGTGTCTGACGGGCCAGACACTTGTCACCTTTTCTTCGCTGAAGTCCTCCACAATGAGGATCACGACTTCGGCTATGGTAATGGATACCATTGCGGGTTGGCACCCCTCGACAGACATACCGCCGGGTGTGTTGTCTTTGGTTTCGGGTCTGGATTTGGCCGACCCCTTTGTCTTTCACCCCGGCCCAGTGGACTTGCTCCTGGGCTCGGACGTATTGGGTTGGATTTTGTTGGGTACCCAGAAAGCTCTGGGTTCGTCTTCACTGATGGCAGTGTCTACGATTTTTGGTTTCGCCCTGATGGGCCCTGTGTTTGATAATAGCACCGTGGAGGAGCCACCGGTCGTCGCATCAGCGTCCTTGGCCAAGACCATGCAAAGGTTTTGGGAGGTGGAGGAGCCACCTATGAGTTCCAGGATGGATCCGGAACACGCTGAGTGCGAAGCCCTTTTTCGATCGACCACGGAGAGGTTGCCCTCCGGTCGGTTTGTAACTAGGTTACCTTTTGTTGCCTCTCGTCCTAGCCTAGGGCAAAGTAGGGCGCTTGCGGAGAAACGACTGCTGTCCATGGAGCGACGTATGCAGCGTGACCACGTACTTCGCGATAAATATATTGAATTTATGCGCGAGTACGAGGATTTGGGTCACATGTCTCCGGCTCGAGTTGATTGGAGCTCAACTGAGCATTATTTTTTGCCCCACCACGCGGTGGTGAAGGCCTCAACGGGCAAGTTGCGGACTGTCTTTGATGGGTCCGCACCCACTTCGAACGGGGTTTCGTTGAATCTGTGTTTGCATTCGGGTCCCAAATTGCATAGGGACATAATTGACATCATCTTGAACTTTAGAAGACATCAAGTGGTTTTTGGTGCGGACATCCGGATGATGTTCCGCCAGACAGTCATACATCCTGAGGACAGGCGATTCCAGTTGATACTCTGGCGTGAGCGCCCTGAGGATCCTGTGACGGTGTATGAACTCAACACAAACACGAATGGTTTGAAATCTAGTCCCTATATCGCCATCAGATCATTGCTTGAATTGGCAGAGCGGGAACGGATCCGCTTTCCCCGTGGGGCTTCCGTGCTGTCACGTGACTTGTATGTAGATGACGTGTGCACCGGAGCCCAAAGTATTGAGGAGGCCCTCCTACTGCGGGATGAATTGATTGAAATATTGAAAACGGGTGGCTATGAGCTACGTAAGTGGTTGTCCAATGAGCCTAAAGTTCTAGAAGGGATCCTGGAGGATCACCAACAGAACCCTCACCTGTTTGAGGATGTGGATGATCCCAACAGGATAGCGGTGCTGGGCATGCAGTACCAGCCGCTAACCGATATTTTCACATTCCAAGTGGACTTGGAAATACCAAAGGTCTGGACTAAGAGAACGGTGTTGTCCGTAATAGCTCGTATGTTTGATCCAAGCGGTTGGATCAGTCCAGTGATATTCTCTGCGAAGTGTCTTCTTCAGAGACTTTGGACTTTGGGCGTCTCGTGGGACGAGCCGCTGTTTGGTCCTCCATTGGATGATTGGCTCGAGTTGTTTTCATCGATTAAGGAAGTCAATCGGATTGCCTTGCCTCGTCGAATATTGCCCCCCGGGAAATATCGAGCCAGCCTGCATGGCTTTTGTGACGCGTCGGAGCGAGGCTACGCCGCGTCAGTCTATATGCGGACAGTTGACGCCGATGGCCGGGTCAATGTCTCGCTTTTGTTAGGGAAGAGCAAGGTCGCCCCCATCAGGACTAGGCTGACTATTCCCAAGCTTGAGTTGAGTGGAGCTCACCTTCTCTCTAAATTGTTGCATCACGTTGCCAGTGAGCTGGCGGCCACGGTCGAGATACGGACATCTTCGCCTGGTCGGATAGCCAGGTCGCGCTTGCATGGTTGCGCGCGGCCCCACATACCTTGGAGGTTTTTGTGGGAAATCGGGTTTCCCAAATCCAGAATATCGGAATTGATATAACATGGAGACATGTGCCGGGAGAGCTTAACCCAGCGGACTGTGCTTCCCGAGGTTGTACGGCACCAGAATTGGTGTCACACCCGCTCTGGTGGGGTCCAGAGTGGCTGATGGGATCAGAAACTTCTTGGCCTGTCTGTCAGACAGATGTTACTTCTGTGAGTTTGACTGGGCTCCGTGTACATGCTGTAGTCGCTGAGACGACGTCGGAGCCGGATTGGCTACTTGCTCGGTATAGCAGCTTGGATAAGCTTCTGGGTGTTACCAGTTGGATTAAGCGTTTCATACATAATTGTAGAAACCCACAGGCAAAGCGGTTGGAGCCGATTGCAGGTGCAGAAGAGCGCCGGAGCGCATTGTTGCATTGGGTCCGTGTCGTGCAGACCGGACGGTTTGAGTCAGAGCTTCAGATTTTGCGCGACGGACGCGCTAAATTGAAGGGCGCGGTCGCTCGTTTGAACCCGTACATCGACTCGGATGGGCTTCTTCGGGTTGGAGGCAGGCTCCGGAAGGCGGATCTTCCATATGAGACTCGCCATCCTCTGTTGTTGCCCAAGGGCGGACCCTTGGTGCAGCTTTTGGTGTCTGATCGACACATTCGTAACGCCCATGCTGGGTGCAATGCTTTGTTGGCTATTTTGCAACGCGAATTTTGGATATTGTCTGCCCGAAGAGCAATCCGTAGTGTTCTGTTTCGATGTATTGCATGTTATAGGTTGAAGGCATCCACGATGCGCAACCACAGATGGGTGATTTGCCCGTTGATCGAATTCGACCTTCGAGGCCGTTTGACGGCGTTGGAACCGATTTTGCCGGTCCCTTTTCGATCAAGGCTTCTCCCTTTCGTAATGCCCGTATTGTGAAGGGCTATTTGTGTGTATTTGTTTGTTTGGCCACCAAGGCTGTCCATTTGGAGGCGGTATCGGCTCTGACTACGGAGGCCTTCGTCGCCGCGTTGGATCGCTTTGTTTCGCGTCGAGGTCTACCTTCCCTTATTAGGTCTGATAATGGCACAAACTATAAAGGAACTGTAAATTATCTTAAGGATGTTTCCGTGTTTACGGCTGATAAAAATTCGTACTTTAGTTTAAGTCAAATTGCTGCCCAAAGGGCGAATAACCTGGAAGTTTTAGTCCCCCAAGTTGCCCCCATTGGGGAGGGATTTTTGAAGCGGCTGGGAAATCCGCAAAAGACCCACTCTCCGCCGCATTGTCGGAGAAACGGCTCTAACTTTTGAAGAGCTGGCCACAGTGTTTTGTAAAGTTGAGGCGGTCCTCAACTCTCGTCCTCTCTGTCCGCTATCTCCAGATCCAAATGACTTGGAAGCTCTCACCCCTGGTCATTTTTTGGTGGAGGCCGTTGAATGCCCTGCCCGAATACCCGTGGAAGGATGAACTGCATATATCGGTTGTCGCGTTTTTCAAATGTTGCAGCAAATGAGCCAGGACTTTTGGCGTCGGCTGGTCGCTTGAATATTTGCATTTGCTGCAGCAAAGAGTGAAGTGGACAGACAGGACTGAGCCTCCCAGGGAGGGTGATTTAGTATTGTTAAAAGAGGCGAATGTTGCCCTCATTGCTTTGGCGACGAGCTCGCATATTACGTTTGATTCTTGGCGGAGATGGCACTCCGCGTGTGGCTGAGGTGTTGGTCGACGGTTCGATTTTAAGGAGAGGTGTGACCTCTCTCGCCCGCCTTCCCGTAGAGTAAGCTAGCGGTCTGCTTCTCAGACCGGGACGGGGGGATGTTTGTAATATATTGGGTAAAACTAAACGCAGGCGTTTCTGCATTGCTGCCGCCAGAGTGAGCGTTCGGGGTTTTCACACTCGCCAGCCGCGAATGGCTCGCGGACGTCCGCCATTGCACTACTGTCCCGTGTGCGATATCGGTTTGATTTTAATACGCGGAGCGGTCTCGCGTCTTTTGCTTGTTGTTTAGTTTGAGTGAGTAATTGTGAATTTCTCTGTTTGTTAAATAACTATTGAATTTGTGTTTGTGAAAAACTCTGTTATTGTGACTTTTTCTTGTGAGAGGTGAAACGTGGCTGGCTGTTCACATCTGACTGTTCCCGAGTGAAACTACGGGAAGAAATCTATTCAGTTGTCCTGGGGAATTGAGATCTCAAGGGTTAGGTAGGGTGATTAGGAATTCCCCCTTCCCGAAGACACTCAAGTTTGGATCCGAAGAGAAAGAAGATTTAATTTGGTAAGTGTTCAATTGTATTTAATTTATAGGTTAGGTTATCATATAGGGCCCTGTAGCTCCCTTCATAAGCTACGGTGGTAGCAGACTGCGTATAGCTTAAGTTAGATTCTAGTCGGACAAGCGTGGTGTCGCGTGGAGATTTTTTCCCGGTACTTAATTTTACCGGTAGATTTTTTCCCGGTAAAGAGTTCTCGGTACAGAATTCTTCCCGCCGCTTCGTTTGTCCGGATTCTCTCTGCCATACCATTTTCTGGCACA
>JAEMBS010000037.1:15514-68514 GCA_018467065.1 Ephestia elutella | reverse complement strand
TTTATCCCAAAAATTATTCATAACGTAGGTAGGTTAGGTCATATAAAAAGAAACAATACAAGCAGGTTCAAATGTTTATTTTATAAAACTGAACCTTGATTTCATAGGGTTTAAAAGCTACAGACTACTAGGACTTCGTAACGACCACTGCTGAGAAGAAATCCCGAAAGAAACTCATTTGAACAGTATTGGTCCCTTTAATGCCAGAGGGGTCTTTAATATATTAATATATTTTTTATAATCATATTTCATCTTTTTATCACACAACAACAATATACAAATTATGAACAGCCAGAAATAATATCTGAGTACTGGACTTATATCAAAAATACTTTCATAATTAAAAAGCTACATTATCTCGAAATAACATAGGCTGTATTCATTACTAGACACTCCCGTAAGAAGCCGGGATGGGCTGCCAGTATTTCATTAAATTTCCCAGAACATAATCTATGAAACATCATCATCAAAAACATATAGAAATATTCAAATGACAAAGTTACAGCATAACAATAACAACATAGTATAAAATCAAATTATATCTAGTACTTATCTTTATATCTGAACACCTCAAGCTCCAAATGAAGACTGAGCCAGAAATCAATGGCCACGTCTCATTTCGACTACTGCACAGTCAATACAAAAACTGTTTATGTCAAATTCAACAAAATTACTTTTTATACTTTAGTCTAATTAATACAGTTTATTAAATACACTTAATTGTTAATTTAATATTTAAGAATTTAATGTAAATAGAAATGCTTTATATAAGTAAATATATTGGACATTATTTTTTAATTTGAATTAAACAGGAAGTTACATTGTCATTCACCTCAATATATCCGTGGCACTACCTACGGTGCCAAAACAACCGACACTAGTTACAAATAATAATTATTAGAGTATCTGTATTAAAATAAATATAAATGAGGTAACCAAAATTATAATAAAAATTTCAATATCTGACACGGCCATACTGACAGTACTTCGTCCTCGAAGTACTTAATATAACATTTCTTATAAGAACAAAAACAACAGTATTCAACACATCCAACGATTTCAATACCATAGAAATATATAATTTTTATAAATCACACTCAATATTTGTAACGTCTTAAAACATTTTACGTATTAAAGATCGACACATTTAACATATTAAGTGTTATTAGAACCAATAACTTACATTTTTATTGTTTCGAAACGATACATGTACGTTACATATCAAACATTTTTAAATTTCATCCAATTTATCAAACTTTATCCACTCTAATAACTTCAATCTATTTACCCATCATTACCCATCTTATATCTTTTCAACACCGTTTTAAACACCAATCTATCAATTTATAACGTATCAAATGTTTTCAACACCATCAATATAATAATAACATACTAAACGTTTTCATCACCAATAAATTTAAGTCTATTCTAATACAATAAAAAGAAAAACATTTACTTATGTAATTATTTCTTATGTCTATCCTGTTAGTGTCCCACCTTTCACATTAGGTGAACAGTTAACAGTATCCCTCCTGTTAGTGTCCCACCTTTCACATTAGGTGAACAGTTAACAGTATTCCTCCTGTTAGTGTCCCACCTCTCACATTAGATGAACAGCTAACAGTATCCCCCAGTTAGTGTTCCACGAACAAGTAACAGTATCACTCCTGTTAATGTTCAACCTTTCACATTAGGTGAATAATTAACAGTATTTATCATACATTTTAGCGAAGAAAGTATAGTATTATAACTAAGTATAAATAGGTAATTGCAACTAGTTATAAGAATACCCTATTCATGATATGTTTATCAACTCATTATCCCGTGACACTTTCTGAAAGCTTCAATAATATTTACTTTGACTTTACAGAAAATAAGATTAAGGTAGGTACATTAAAATTACAGATGGAATCAATGGGTACTTATCACTATGCCCCGTCTTTTAAGACTTACGAATATCAATAAATTGACATTTATTAAAATATTTGAAATATTAATATTGTCATATATAATATCTGTAATATCTGTCATATTTATGCTCTTCGACCCTTTCAAAAACCGCTCGGCCAGTCTGACATTCGACAAGCTGAACCTCCAAAACATAATCACGGTATAAACCGGAAAAATCAGAAATATGTTACAGCTTTAGTAAGCAATTTTTTTTTTGGTCCTCCTTTTTTTTGCAGGTACAATGCAATTGAAATATAATTGTTTATTATCAACACTGGATGTACGACATTGCGCACCAACTTTACTATTTACTTATAGGTAGCTGTATTCTTAAAATTATCACAAATCTTATTTTATATCACAACAAAACAAAATAATTATAATATTAAATGCTGAGTTGTAGCACACTATTATCTGAGACACAATGTCAAATAGAGGTAAAAACTACGCCACTACGTCCCTTTTACAGTCGAGAGGTATAGTGAGTTTTCTTAAATACTTAATAAAAGTTAAACTAAGAATTATATTTATCACTTATATATAACATTTTCATTACACAATCACTAGATATTTACTTAAACCCAAAATTGCAATTTTTGTTTAATTCTAAGACAGATTAACACAAAAAGAAAGTAATCACATTGTTTTATTTTGACGAAGTTAAATTCGAGCATTTCATAGAAAAACTAGGAAAAAACAACAACACTCACTGCAGTATTTCATTAATTAGAAGCTGACATTGACAGTAATGAATTGATATATTTTTTTATTTAGTTACATATTATTGCACAAATGTTTTAAACATCATACATATAAAAGTAATTAGGTACCGTAATTTGGGGAAAATAGGGGCAAATCTCAACTTTACGACAAAATTTAAAGTATTTTTCAACAATGTATTGCTATAAGAAAGTATTTAGAGTCTATGTTTTGTCTTTCACATACTTATCGTATCTTATCTTATAAGATCTTTCACATAAGATCTGATAACATTTGAATTCGAGTGAAAAATTATAAAATATACCTATCAAGTCCCTATCAAATATCACCCGGAATCTAGGTCGGAATCCGGATCTGGATTAGAGCAGGATCAATAGGGAAATCTGTTATAGGTACCCACCTACTATTTTTTACTACTCGTTTAGTAGTATAATTTAACTTTGCAACCATTGGAAAATAAAAAAGTCATTCCTACTTTCAAAACATAATTTAAATTAATATACAAAAAAAAATAATTTTCTAAATAACTTGCTAGATTAACGTAAATACCAATAATATATATATATATATATATATATATTTTAAATTCTATATTGCGACAACCCTAAGAAGCTGTGTCTCTTGTCTCTATTCAACTTATTTTCACCCTAATAACCTCTTTCTTTTCTTTTCATTTCTTTCTTTTCTTTCCATAACTGACTCGTCCCCCTCTAAAGTAAGTGTTTTGGATATTTTTACAATTCCTCGACTAACATCACAATTTATTTCATATTTTTATATATTTTAATTTAATCTTATCAATATCTGTAGATAATGATGAACTGGATGAACTGTTGTTTACTTAGTTAGCCAACGCCTTAATTATGGTTCACATAAACGGTGATTCCAATTTCAAAATTATGAGTTGTATCGTCAGAATTCATTCAAATCTATTTTTAAATTTATTTGGCACTGTAATCGCCGACAAGCTAATTGTTATCGATCTACCCTAACAATTTTTTTTTTGGCTCGGTTAAGTCTAAGTCTTGAACACTCGGGTCAATCGGTATATCTGCATTACAGATTATAAGTAAACAAATGAGAGTGAAGCCAGTCTATTTTTAAAAAGTGTTACGAGTATTACTTATATGATGCAACAAGACTTTTCACAAACCGCTTGGCCAATCTGACGACCAACAATTTGGATTAAAAATTTTATGACAGTAGCGTAATTAAGGCGTTAACTTCAGCTTTAAATATCGAACAGATCAAAATGGGTAAATTACTTATGTATGAAGGTACAAATCTTACAATTAAATGAACATTGTTTTAGGGCTCGAGTTAATGTTTTCGCAGCCTTTTTTTTTGAACAATGAAAGGAATGCCCAGTGGGCACACAAACAAAATTAACATTTTTTTTTTCAAAGCAAAATGACTACCTTCATTTACCATAATTTCCACGATCTTCTTCAGATGGTCAGAGGACCTCCTACCAAGTTATTACAAAGCCCTGGAGGGCCTTACCAGCTTTAACTGCCTGTTGGTTCTGGCTTCATCCTAGCTCAGTTCCGAGGGCCGCGACTCGATGTTTTTTTTTTTTGCACCAAATCTCTACGCCGTTGCCATCTCGGCTGGATCGAAAATCGGCATGGCGACGTCTTCATTCCATCGATGCGATGAAAAGGCGTCACTGAGGAAAAATAAAAAAATATTAGTTTGTTATTTAAGCTGGAATCTATCCCACTTCTGATGTCAGAAAACTAAAAAAAAAAAGGATAGTTATATATTTTTATGTTATTTAATAAATAAATATTTTGTACTTTTACTTTATCCCAAAAATTATTCATAACGTAGGTAGGTTAGGTCATATAAAAAGAAACAATACAAGCAGGTTCAAATGTTTATTTTATAAAACTGAACCTTGATTTCATAGGGTTTAAAAGCTACAGACTACTAGGACTTCGTAACGACCACTGCTGAGAAGAAATCCCGAAAGAAACTCATTTGAACAGTATTGGTCCCTTTAATGCCAGAGGGGTCTTTAATCTATACATATAATAAAACAGTAAAAATATTTTGTCTGTACATTTAATATTTTTGACTGAAATGGATAGAGGGAGACCTAAAAAGAACAATAGAAAGCAAAAAAATTTTTTTGGAATTTCTTGTCTGTCTGTCTGTCTGTCTGTCTGTCTGTCTGTCTGTCTGTCTGTCTGTATGTATGTACGCGTTTCACGCAAAAACTACTGGACGGATTTGAATGAAACTTTTTTTGTTGTATAGCTATTAAGCCTGGGCAACATATAGGCTATAATTCATTTTGAAAAATGGAACACCTGATGAAGAACCATAACGGAACAGCTAAACTATAAGTAATATGGAAATGGTGCCTTAACAAAAATCGTTCAACCTGATGAGCATTTTCTGCCGACTTATAAAAATTGAAGATCTGGAACATCTGATGAAAAGCTCCAAGAGACCAGCTACACTATAACATATATGGAAATGGCGCCTTAGCAAAAATCGTTCAACCTGATGAGCATTTTCTGCTGACGTATACAATTTGAAGATCTGGAACATCTGATGAAAAGCTCCAAGAGAGATTTTTCATCTAAGCGAAACTCACGCGGGCGAAGCCGCGGGCGACAGCTAGTATATTAATATATTTTTTATAATCATATTTCATCTTTTTATCACACAACAACAATATACAAATTATGAACAGCCAGAAATAATATCTGAGTACTGGTCTTATATCAAAAATACTTTCATAATTAAAAAGCTACATTATCTCGAAATAACATAGGCTGTATTCATTACTAGACACTCCCGTAAGAAGCCGGGATGGGCTGCCAGTATTTCATTAAATTTCCCAGAACATAATCTATGAAACATCATCATCAAAAACATATAGAAATATTCAAATGACAAAGTTACAGCATAACAATAACAACATAGTATAAAATCAAATTATATCTAGTACTTATCTTTATATCTGAACACCTCAAGCTCCAAATGAAGACTGAGCCAGAAATCAATGGCCACGTCTCATTTCGACTACTGCACAGTCAATACAAAAACTGTTTATGTCAAATTCAACAAAATTACTTTTTATACTTTAGTCTAATTAATACAGTTTATTAAATACACTTAATTGTTAATTTAATATTTAAGAATTTAATGTAAATAGAAATGCTTTATATAAGTAAATATATTGGACATTATTTTTTAATTTGAATTAAACAGGAAGTTACATTGTCATTCACCTCAATATATCCGTGGCACTACCTACGGTGCCAAAACAACCGACACTAGTTACAAATAATAATTATTAGAGTATCTGTATTAAAATAAATATAAATGAGGTAACCAAAATTATAATAAAAATTTCAATATCTGACACGTGCGACGCAACACAGTCTCCCTGTGATTTTCTATAGAAAAGTCAAAGCGTAAATTGTACGGGACACCTTTAATTGATTGCTAATTAAAAGATGAGATTGATAGGAATGATATTTATTACACGTCTGGAAACTTAGATTTAGAAATGATAAAATGATAGTGCTATTGAGTATACGCGTCCGCGTTGATGTGGCGAAAAACGTAAACTAATTTTACAATTAAAAGAATGATATGCGCGGCGCGGCGATTTGCTGACTATACAAAATAAAAATAAAGAAATGTGTGGTTTGGACCATACATGCTGCGGGCCCAGAGAGATGATGATGTAAAGATGAGCTAAACGCTAATACAAGGTGAAGAACAATGATATTGAATTGATTTGTCAAATGATTTAAAATTAAATGACTAATCGTCCTTAATTTCACTAAAGTCCAATTTTGTAAAAATGGGGGAGGTTGCTTTGTTAATGACAACGCGAGGAGGGTCCTTTGAAAAACTAACACCGGGACACACATTCGGATACTCTGCTTTTACACTCCCGCACTGTACACTTTCACTGATATTGATACCGGGGAGAGGGCCGGCACCGTCCGTGTCGGCGCGCGGCTCGGTCGCCGAGGCGGCCCGGCGGCGGCGGCGCGCCCGCCAGGCGAGCGCTGCTCCCGCCGCTGCTGCTGCTCCCAGGAGGAGATAGATGACGACGTAGTGATGGACGTCATGATACGAAATGGAGTCAATGACAGGTTCTTCCTTTTTGATTTCTTGAATACGATCACCAATTTGTTGAAGCTCCATAGTGAAGTTTGATCGAGTCTCATTGATAGGAATCGGTAATTTTATGATATTGTTTAGAGGAGGGATTTCTAACTTTACGAAATCAGATTGAATATGGAGTTCATTTGATCGTTGTTGGTGAGGATAAACCGTGAATGTATCAGTTTTGATAATACAATTATCACCGAGACTTATTATACCGGCGGCACTCACTTGTTGTGAAGTAACTTGAGATCCACATATGATACGCAAAGTGCAGTGGCCGCAACAGAAGTATAGGTAGTGATTGATAGCAGTCAGCTGATTCCATACGTTAGTACATTCCTGCCTGTTATATTTGCATTGCTTTGTTTCTTGCTCCTTTAGACATAAATTGTTTTCAGAGGTCAATTGATAGATAGGGGTAGATAATCCGCACAAGTATCTATTTGTATCGAAATGAGCACAGTTGTGAAGATCATTAATAGACATCGGTAGGTAAGTATCCTTCCGAATATTGATGGCTAGGTGAGTTGAGATGGGAACGATTTCAATCTTGCTGTTATTGTCTTGATGAGGGATAGGCAACATACTGAAAATTTCGAAACTGTCTCTGCTGACGAGAGGGATTTTTATTTCAAAGATCAAGTAGTCTGTAGTAACTCTGGCTTTGACTTTCAATAAATGATAAATTTTGGATAAATCGTTGTGTATGTTGTCGATGGGGAGAGATAAGTCTGTTGACAACTGTCCCGAAATGGTATTCAGTTCTTCTCTCAATTGATCAGGGGTGATAAGATGAATGTCGAATTTACCATGGTAGATATCAGCAATAGTGTCCAGGAAACAATTTTGAATGTTTTTTAAGTGAGTGATTAATCCATTGGCTAAAATTGCTGAAGTAGTAAATTCCATGTGTGATTTTAGCGTCGTGACGATTGATTCTAAATTGTTGATGTGATGATTGACGATTTTGTATTGCTTTTCCATATTGTCTTCCACTCTTTTCAAAAGGTTATATTCTGCTTCTACTACTGAAATTTGATTTTTCCACAAGTGCATAACATGTTTTTGGTTTTCCTGAATTAACTTGATGTCCTTGCTATATTGCTCCGCAAAATCTTGATCTAAAATGCCGAATAGACTATTTGCAAGATGTCCTATGCCATTGATAAGCCCTCGGCGCGATCGAGACGAGGCGGCGCCGGCGCCGGCCGCGCCAAAACGCTGATTAATCAACATATCGTTGTAGTACTTGAGCTCCATATAACTGTTGTGTAGCTGCATGAGAACTACGTCACACAGGTTCTTTTCTGTTTGGTTTGTACATATTCTGTCAAGATGATCCATGTATTTAGTAAATAGATCAGTACTAAGCCAATAGGGATCCATATTGTAGTATACTATAAGCTTCCAGTCATCGCGTACTAAATACATGTTGGAGATTTTGTCGAAATAAATGCTTTGATTGTTGATTGCAGTATTATTGAATGAGGCTTTCGCTGTTGATACGAACATACTCATCAATAATAAGCATAAGGTATAAAAACTAAAGTTCTGTTTCGACGACGATACGTTACTTGATGTTGGCGTAGTGATAACATGAGATGATTTCTCAACTTTTTGCTGAATGGACTTGTTTTCTTCGTCACATAATAATGGTGATAATTTTGTTATGGGCCTTTTGAGAGTGCCTGACTTTGTTTTGAGAGTCACTACCCTAACCAACCCGTCATGAATAAGTACAATATCGCCTACTTGCATATTGCGTTGCTGTTTCAGCCATTTTGTACGGGTTGATAATTGTGTTAAATATTCTGTCTTCCAACGTTTCCATATGCCGGAGAATATTTTTTGAGTAGTGCACCAACGAGTGCGTTGGTCAGTCTCAGTCTCAATGCTGTTCAAAACTGGACCGCTTGCTAGAAAGTGTGATGGAGTAAGGTAGTCCAAGTCATTTGGATCTTCCGTCAATGCTAAGAGGGGTCTAGTGTTTAGACATGCTTCCAGTTGCGTTAAAAGTGTAGTAAACTCTTCGAACGTTAATTTTTGCTCTCCAATAACGCGTTTCATGTGATATTTTAGACTTTTCACTGCACTTTCCCAGAGCCCTCCGGCGCTAGCCCAGGTTCCAGCATTGAAGTGCCAGCTGATTTTCATGCTGCTTAACTCTGCTAAAAACTCGTTGTCTACAATGGTGGTGAGATCTAGGTATTCTCGTTGCAGTGTGTTGTTTGCTCCGACGAAATTTGTCCCGTTGTCGCTGTAAACGTGACGCGGTGCTCCACGCCTCGCCGACATGCGACGAAGGGCCGCCAAAAATGCTGATGAAGTTAGATCTGATACTAACTCGAGGTGTACGGCCTTAGTAACCATACACACGAATACTGCTATGTATCCTTTTGATGATAATATTCCTCGACCTTTGCTAGATTTAACGAGAACGAAACCGGTGTAGTCGACTCCAACATTTTCAAATGGACGTGCATGATTAACCCTTGCTTCAGGTAAGTCCCCCATGATTTGGGATTGCTGGATTGGATTGTGTCTCCTACAATTGATACAGGTACGTAAACGTTTCTTTACAGCTCTATTTCCACCTAGGATCCAGAACTGGTGGCGGAGCCAAGCCTGTGTCAACCTAGCTCCTCCATGATAGGTAAGTATGTGTGCATGATCGATTAATAAGTTAGTTACTATATTGTCGTGAGGAAGGATGTATGGATGAATCATGTCTGGATGAATGTGAGCGTTTTTCAGTCTGCCTCCTACTCTAAGCAAACCATCTTTGTCTAAGAATGGATTTAGAAGGAGTAGTTTGCTATTTGTATTAATTGATTTATTATTTTTCAGATCCTGAATTTCCTGCGTGAATTCCAGTTGCTGTACGTATCTGATAATTAATAATTTTGATTTCCGTAACTCACTAATAGTAAGATAAGGACAGGAACGATTGTTTTGATTTCCTACACGTAATATCCAAGCGAGTACTCGTCTTACGCGCGTCCAGCTGCTATGTTTATTGATAAGACCGCCTATTATGTCATCCGTGGGACTTATGACGTGTTCGGACGTAGTTGTAGTGACGTGTGTTTGTTTTGAATTTTTCAGCTCTTCGTTTGTACTGAAGATTGGGGTTTCTCCTTGATCTGAGAATGATGATAGCCACGACGGTCCGCTCCACCAAATTGGATGCTGTTTAAGTTGTTCGGTAGAGATGCCCCGGGATGCACAATCAGCTGGGTTATCGCCTGATTTGACGTAACGCCAACATTTTGCGGGAATGATTGCTGTTATTTTGGCGACTCGGTTGGCTACAAATGGACGCCAGCGTTTGGGATCTGCTTGTAACCATCCTAGGACTGCAGTCGAGTCTGACCAACAGTATTGAGTGATTTCGTAGTCATTAAGGCAAGCTTGCACTTTTTCCATAAGCTTTGATAATAACTCGGCCGCACATAACTCGAGCCGAGGTAGTGACGTATCTTTGTTAGGTGATACGAGCCGTGATTTTGCTGCAACTATAACAATAGAGGGTTCTTGATTTGATTTGATAACTTTACAGTATATGACGCATGCATATGCCTTATTTGATGCGTCACAAAAACCATGAAGTTCCAACTGTTGGCCTTGACCCGTTTGAAGCCATCTTGGTACCTTGATAGTTGTTGACGTTCGGCCAACGGGGGTTTTAATTCTTCCAGTGGACTGTATATTTGCTGGTTATTGTTCTTGAAGACTCTTGAAGAAAACTCTTGAGGATCACTATTCACTTTATTCACTTTAGCTTGCTCTGGGTCACTGCTGCTTACACACTGACTAAATGCGGCAGCGACCCATTGTTTTATGTACACAAAGCCGGGCGCAGCGAGCGCACCGGTGCGCGAAGGCCCCGACCAATCACAACGCTCCGGCAGGCCGCGTCTACCTGCGTGGGGGGCGAGCCCGGCGGGGGTTCGCCCGCTGATTGGCCATAATGTAGGCGTTGTAATTGGTCGGTCCTTTTACAAAAATTACAAAAATGTTGGTTGCGGCGCGGTGTCCGATAACCGCGTGGTATTTTATTTTGGCGCGCGGCCTGTCGCCAACATCCTCCCTCCGGCGAAGGAGTCTCGTAGCCCACTCAGTAAGACAGCCGCGTGCCCGTCGTGCAGCGCGTCCTCTCCCTCTGGTCCGGGGAGAGTGCGGTTGTAGAATGAAGCACGACGATCTTCGACGTTGGCCGACGAAAGGTCCCGCCTTTGGTGGAGACCTCCACGTTGCGTACCACGCCGTCCGGTCCCGGGAACGTGCGCTCGATGATCCCTCGCGGCCACGTGTTGCGAGGTAACGTGGGGTCGGCGACGATCACTATGTCGCCGACTTTGTACTCTCCCCGGCGCCCGTTGTGGTCGAGGCGTGGCACGATGGTCGGCAGGTATTCGTGAAGCCAGCGGCGCCAGAAGGTGTCGGCCAGTCCCTGCGCTGCCCTCCATGTCTTTCGGTCGGCCGTGTCGCATGGCCCGGTGAAGGGTAGGCCCGTCGATGACCCCAGCAGAAAGTGATTGGGAGTCAATGCTTCTGGGTCATCAGGGTCGACGGGCACATGCGTCAGAGGGCGGGAGTTGACCGCATGCTCGGCCTCGGCGAGCAGCGTGGCCAGGGTTTCCTCCTTCGGCGCCTTCTCGTGCAGCGTTGTGGATAATGCGGTTTTGATTGACCGCACCATCCTCTCCCAGGCGCCTCCTTGGTTGGGCGCTCCCGGCGTGATGAATTTCCATGTTGTCCCGTAGGTGAGGCCCGCTCTGGCGAGTTCGGGGAGCCAGTGGTGATAGGCCTTCCGTAGCTCGACGTCCGCTCCCCTGAAGTTGGTCCCGTTGTCGCTGTAGATGACGGCGGGCCATCCTCTTCGTGCCGCCATTCGTCTCAGCGCCATGATGGCTGAGTCCGTAGTCAGCGATGCCACCAGTTCCACGTGCACGGCTCTCGTGGTGAGGCACGTGAACAGTGCGCCCCACCGTTTCTCGTGGCGTCGTCCGATCGTGACGGTCATGGGGCCGAAGTAGTCGACCCCGCAGTGGCTGAAGGGCCGCTGAAAGGCGCGCAGGCGCTCGGCTGGCAGGTCCCCCGTCGGCGGGCACGTTGGGCGCGCTTTCCTCAGGCGACACATCTGGCAGGACGCAGCCACAGCTTTCACCGTGGGTCGTAGCCGCGTGATGTAATACCGCTGGCGTAGGTCGTTCACCACTCGCTCCGGATTGGCGTGCCCGGCTCTCTTGTGAGCCCGGGCGACGAGCAGCCTGGTGAAGTCGTGGCGGCCACTCAGTACGACCGGATGTTTGGCCTCGTCGGGGATGTCTGCCTTGTTAGCGCGCCCGTTGATTTTCAGCAGGCCGCCGTCGAGTATCACGTTGAGACGGCGGAGCGGGCTGGATCGTGGCATGGGGTGTCCTTTTCCCAGTTCTTCTAACTCGCGTTGAAACGAGTCTTCTTGCGCGCGTTGTAGCCAGAGCCGGGTTGCTTTCTTGATGTGCTCCTGGCCCAACGTAGCGGTCCGGTCCCGGCAGCGTTGCGGGAACAGGAGGACTTGTGCGGTGGCTCCGATCAGGCGGTCGTAGCTTGAGAACCGCCCGATGTCGGGTAGCACGGAGTCTCCCTCGTTGCAACGACGACGTGTACTTCTTCTTCTACGATGTCTTCGCGGCCGGTGTCCCACTGCGGCCATTCAGACTTCGGCCGCCGCAGGAACTCAGGCCCGGTGAACCACACGTCGTCCTTTTGCGGCATGTAGCCGCCCCTGGTAGCGATGTCGGCGACGTTGAGATGGGTCGGCACCCATCGCCAGTCCGACGCTCGCGATGACTCGGTAATCTCTCCGAGTCTGTGCGCGACGAACGGAGTGTACCGGCGGCTCCCGTTGCGCAGCCAGTGGAGCACTGTCTGCGAGTCGCTCCAGTAGCAGGTGTCGTCCACTGGCACTCTGTGATCTTCTTTGATGGTTTTGGCCAGTCTCGCTCCGATTAGCGCCGCTTGCAGCTCTAGACGCGGCACCGTTTGTAGCTTCAGTGGCGCCACCTTTGCTCGCGCCGCCACCAGCACTGTTTTGACTTCGCCGGTCCTCAGGTGTAGCCTCCAATAGGCCACCGTCGCGAAGGCGTCCTCGCTGGCGTCGCAGAAGATATGGAGTTCTCTACGACGTATCTCGCTCCCTCCGTGGTAGCTCCGGGGTACTTGCAGGCAGCTGATGGCCTGCAGTCCAGCTAGCCAGGCGTCGAAGTCCGCTGCGATGTCTTCAGGGACCGGCTCGTCCCAGGCGGTCCGGCAGCGCCAGAGTTTCTGCAACGTTATTTTCGCGGTGATAGTGTAGCAGCACAGGAGTCCCAGCGGGTCGTAGATACTCATCACCGTGGACAGTGCTTCTCGCTTGGTCGGAGCTCTCGCGCGCATCCGGACCGCCTCTGGCACTTTGTTCAAGGCGGTGTTGAAGCTCAGGCCGTCGGTCGTTGAGTCCCACAGCAGTCCCAGCATCTTCTCGGTACCGCCCAGTTGCGTGGTCGCGGCCTTGGCTCGTCGGTCTTTCGGTGTCGCGGCGAGTAGCTCGGTGTCGTTGCTGTTCCAGCCGCGCAGGTGGAAGTCCGCTCGTCGATGCACTTCATCCACTTGTCTAATAACCTCTCTGGCGTGGGCGATGTCATCGAAGCTCTCGACGAAGTCGTCCATGTAATGCGACTCCGTTATCGGCCGTAGCGCGGCCGGGTGCGTGTCCCGATGACTGTGTGCGTTCTTGTTTCGCACACTGTGGGCCAGGAACGGTGAACTGGATGCCCCGAAGATCATCGACGTCATCTTATATCTCCTCGGCGCGTCCGTCGTTTGCTCGCGCCATATGAACATCTGCGCCGGCTGGTCCTCCTTCCTTATTTTCACGCGCAGGAACATTTCCTCTATGTCCGCGGTGATCGCGTAGGCGCCCTCACGGAACCGGAACAGGATCGAATTGAGCGACCGCAGCATGTCCGGTCCCGGCAGCAGATGGTCGTTGAGGCACGTCCCGTGGGTCTTCGCCGCGGCGTCCAGCACCACTCGAATCTTGCCCGGCTTGTTCACGTTGCGTACCGCGAAGTGAGGTAGGTACCACGCGACCGGGCTGGCGTCTTCAGTTCCGTCGCAGGCTTCGGCGTAACCCTTGTTGAAGAGGTTATTCATGTTGTCGTGGTACTGCCTCTTCTCAGCCGGGTTTTTCTCCAGTTTGGCTTCGAGTGTTTTCAGCCTTTTCAGCGCGGCGTTGTAGCTCGGCGGCAGTTGGACTTCGTCGTTGCGCCACGGCAGGCCCACTTCGTAGCGTCCGTCCGCGTAGCGCACGGTGTCCTCGAAGATCTTCATCGCTCGTTGGTCTTCGCTCTTCACGTGTTGCGAAGTCAGTGACACTCCCAAGGCATCGAGTTGGAAGTGCTTGGCCACCATGTCCTCTAGTGGCTCGGTGTTGGCGGACTCGTCGACGATGTGCAGGACGTTGTCGGTTCGTCTCAGCGTTGCGCTCGGTGCCGCGCCGTGAAGCACCCAGCCGAGTTCGGTTCTCGAGGCGGCCGGCTCGCTCGCTTCTCCACAGCGCAGCTCTCTCGTCACTATGAGCTGCCAGTTGTCGGTGCCGATCAGTATCTTCGGCTTCGCGTTGTCGTAGACCACGTCATCCGCGTTGAGGCCGCTGAGATGACGCAGCCGTAGTACTTCTGCTGGGATGGACTGCGGCGTAAGGTCCAGGCCCACCATTGTCCTGGCGGCGATGTCGAACGCTTGCCCGTCGGTGCCCTTGACGTTGAGCTTGACGCGGCGGCTCTTCACCTCCTGATGCTCGTTGCCGACGCTCTTCACTTGCAGGCACGTCGATGGACCGTCGGCGCCGATCTGTTGCGCCAAGTCGCTGTCCACCAGCGTGATAGTGGAGCCCTCGTCGAATAGTGCGAAAGTTCTTAGGCTCCTCGCTTCCCGGAGATTGTCACCGGGCAGACTTTCAATTTGACGTCACTGCGTGTGGCTGTAGCAGTGACGACGGCGGACTCCGGGTCGGCAGCAGTGGCGGCGTCGTTGACCGTCGCGGCGTCCCTTTTCGGCTCGTCGTGGAGCAGCCGATGGTGCGGTCGTTTGCACCCGTTGATACCGCAGGACCTCCTCTTGCAGTTGAACCGGCGGTGTCGGCTGGCCATGCACTTGAAGCACAGCCCGTTCTTCTTTATGACTTCCCAGCGCCCGTCAAACTCCATTTTCTTGAACGCTGGGCAGTCGGGCAGCGTGTGTTGTTCTTCACACGCAGGGCAGCGCTCGGCGTCCTCAGTCGACGTGGTTGTCGCGTACACCAGCTTCTTCTTCGGCTCCGGTCGCGGAGCGGCGGGGGCAGCGGCGGCGGCTGCGGCGGCGCGAGTCGGCTCTCGCTTCGGCCGGTTGGTGTACGCGTGCTTCAGCTCAATGTCGGACTGTTGCATGAGGTATCTTTGTTTGTAATATATTGGGTAAAACTAAACGCAGGCGTTTCGCATTGCTGCCGCCAGAGGGCGTTCGGGGTTTTCACACTGCTAGCGTGGATGGCGTCGCGTGTCCGCCATTGCATTGTCCAGGGCGATATCGGTTTGATTTTAATACGCGGAGCGGTCTCGCGTCTTTTGCTTGTTGTTTAGTTTGAGTGATAATTGTGAATTTCCTGTTTGTCAAATAACTATTGAATTTGTGTTTGTGAAAAACTCTGTTATTGTGACTTTTTCTTGTGAGAGGTGAAACGTGGCTGGCTGTTCACATCTGGCTGTTCCCGAGGGAAACTACGGGAAGAAATCTATTTAGTTGTTATGGGGAATTGAGATCTCAAGGGTTAGGTAGGGTGATTAGGAATTCCCCCTTCCCGAAGACACTCAAGTTTGGATCCGAAGAGAAAGAAGATTTAATTTGGTAAGTGTTCAATTGTATTTAATTTATAGGTTAGGTTATCATATAGGGCCCTGTAGCTCCCTTCATAAGCTACGGTGGTAGCAGACTGCGTATAGCTTAAGTTAGATTCTAGTCGGACAAGCGTGGTGTCGCGTGGAGATTTTTTCCCGGTACTTAATTTTACCGGTAGATTTTTTCCCGGTAAAGTTCCGGTACAGAATTCTTCCCGCCGCTTCGTTTGTCCGGATTCTCTCTGCCACATTTTCTGGCAGCAGAGCGTAGTTGCTCTGCACATTTTCTGGTAGCAGAGCGTAGTTTATCTACCCTCTATTTGTTCGTTTGTAAAAAATAATTAATTGTTTGTAAAAATTATTAGATTTTTCTTAGTTTGTTTGTATAAGAATATTTGTAACCTTTTTTGTATTTGTTTGCGGTTTGTACCGTGCGTTCCGGGTTTGTGCCATTCTCATACCTACCGCGGTTCTTCGTGTAGTTGCTTGATTTTGTTGTTTTTTATTTACCTTTTGTTATTTTTTGTTTGTGACTTGACGCGATGGCGAAGGCCTCCAATGCTAGGGCGACACTCGCCAACGAATTGAGATGGTTTGTGACGGCCGGAGGACTCCTGTCCCGGAAGGACAGGGAGGGCGCCATACTGCTAAGAGCGGATCACCTCCACTCACGATTGATTAGCGCGGAAGCGGCCATGGCGGCGCTTACCGAAGCCGATCTTACCCCGGAGGCCTACGCAGGTCACATGGCGGACATGGACCAGATCCTGAGTCTGCACGATGATATCGCGGAGGCGGTGACCGCAATAAGGGCGAGACAGGCTGGCGGACCAGCCCCTCGCACACCTGTTAGACAGTGTTTGTAATATATTGGGTAAAACTAAACGCAGGCGTTTCGCATTGCTGCCGCCAGAGGGCGTTCGGGGTTTTCACACTGCTAGCGTGGAATGCATCGTGTGGTCCGCCATTGCATTGTCCAGGGCGATATCGGTTTGATTTTAATACGCGGAGCGGTCTCGCGTCTTTTGCTTGTTGTTTAGTTTGAGTGATAATTGTGAATTTCCTGTTTGTCAAATAACTATTGAATTTGTGTTTGTGAAAAACTCTGTTATTGTGACTTTTTCTTGTGAGAGGTGAAACGTGGCTGGCTGTTCACATCTGGCTGTTCCCGAGGGAAACTACGGGAAGAAATCTATTTAGTTGTTATGGGGAATTGAGATCTCAAGGGTTAGGTAGGGTGATTAGGAATTCCCCCTTCCCGAAGACACTCAAGTTTGGATCCGAAGAGAAAGAAGATTTAATTTGGTAAGTGTTCAATTGTATTTAATTTATAGGTTAGGTTATCATATAGGGCCCTGTAGCTCCCTTCATAAGCTACGGTGGTAGCAGACTGCGTATAGCTTAAGTTAGATTCTAGTCGGACAAGCGTGGTGTCGCGTGGAGATTTTTTCCCGGTACTTAATTTTACCGGTAGATTTTTTCCCGGTAAAGTTCCGGTACAGAATTCTTCCCGCCGCTTCGTTTGTCCGGATTCTCTCTGCCACATTTTCTGGCAGCAGAGCGTAGTTGCTCTGCACATTTTCTGGTAGCAGAGCGTAGTTTATCTACCCTCTATTTGTTCGTTTGTAAAAAATAATTAATTGTTTGTAAAAATTATTAGATTTTTCTTAGTTTGTTTGTATAAGAATATTTGTAACCTTTTTTGTATTTGTTTGCGGTTTGTACCGTGCGTTCCGGGTTTGTGCCATTCTCATACCTACCGCGGTTCTTCGTGTAGTTGTTTGATTTTGTTGTTTTTTATTTACCTTTTGTTATTTTTTGTTTGTGACTTGACGCGATGGCGAAGGCCTCCAATGCTAGGGCGACACTCGCCAACGAATTGAGATGGTTTGTGACGGCCGGAGGACTCCTGTCCCGGAAGGACAGGGAGGGCGCCATACTGCTAAGAGCGGATCACCTCCACTCACGATTGATTAGCGCGGAAGCGGCCATGGCGGCGCTTACCGAAGCCGATCTTACCCCGGAGGCCTACGCAGGTCACATGGCGGACATGGACCAGATCCTGAGTCTGCACGATGATATCGCGGAGGCGGTGACCGCAATAAGGGCGAGACAGGCTGGCGGACCAGCCTCGCACACCTGTTAGACAGGAAGGACCAGCGGTTACTGGTCGGCTCCCCACCCTTCAGCTGTCCCACTTTGGGGGTAGGATGGAGGAGTGGGTAGCATATAAAAATATGTTTGAGTCCCTGGTCGTAGCACGACAGGATTTGTCGAAGGCCCAGAAGATGGCCTACCTCCTCTCCACTCTTGAGGATGAAGCGCGGTCGCTCATCCAGCACCTCCGGGTGGAGGACGACCAGTACGATACGGCTTGGGAGTTATTGAACTCCCGCTACCAAAACTTACGTTTGTTAGCGGATGCGCACGCCGCACAGTTGATGGCCCTGCCCAAGGTGGCCAACAGGGCACAGTTGCGCCTGCAGTTGCTCACGCCCGTTACAGTGGCCTGTAACGCGCTCCGCACACTGGGGCTGCCGGTGGACCAATGGTCTTTTTTGTTGGTGCACATTGTATTGGGCAAATTGCCCAATGACATCCGCTCGCGGTTTGAGCGCGAAAATGCGGAGCGGGATAGCACCACCCTACCAACATTCACTGACTTGGTGAAGTTTTTGGAGTTTGAGGCACGGGCGGCTGAGAATACCATGACGGACTCAGCGCCATCCAGAGCGCCTGAACGTAGGCCCCAACAGGGACGGCAACCGCCACCGCGTGGAGCTGGTGTGCGGGTTGCACACACGGCAGCAGTCGCGGGGGACGCGGACTGCCTGCAATGTGGCCGGATGGGCCACAGCCTGCTGCAATGCAGGGACTGGCAGAGACTGCCAGTACAAGATCGGCGCCGCATGGCAAGGCGGCATGAGCTATGCTTTTACTGTTTGGGCAGTCACTATGCACGTGACTGTCCCAGGGCCATACCATGCAGTGCATGCCGTGGGCTGCACCACGTGATGCTCTGCATGAACCGGAACGGGGATGGCCCCCGGTTGTTGAGGCAGGGGTCCCCTATGGGCGGGGGCGCTCCTGCGCGAAGCCCTCCACCATCGGACGGAGGACGCGGCTTCGCTCGTCGCACCCCCCTCGGGAGGGGGTCGCGTACCGGCGCGGGTCTTGGCGGACCGGGACCACGCGCCCCAAGGTCATGGCCAGTATGTAGCTGGCCAGGCCCCGGATAGGGCCCCCATGGGCGGGGGCCCTAGATCGGACGTGAGAGTGGGGACACCCCCCTCCACGCGGGTTACCACTACCCACCACATGCAGCCGCAGCGGTTTTCTCCGCCGCTGCACGAGTACCCACGGCTGGAGTACCACCCGCCGTACCATATGTATGGCCGGGCCGCGGGTTATGCCCCCCTCAGATGGGGATGTGCACTCGCCCGCCATATTATCCGGGTCAGTGGCGCGCCCCTGGTTTGGAGAGAGTGGGGGAGCCCGTAACTAGCTTGCTCCCTTGCTGGGACAGAGCCGCGGACGGTTCTGCTCCCTACCGCGGTGGTCCGCGTATGGGGTCGTAGGGGGAAGCCATTAATTTGAGAGCTCTGTTGGACTCAGGGGCTCAAAGCAGTTTGGTTACCACTCGAGTGGCACGCCAGTTAGGTTTAGTCGTGGAAGACTCGCCTGTGCCACTTCTTGGAGTTGGTGGCATACAAGTGAAGTGTCTGACGGGCCAGACACTTGTCACCTTTTCTTCGCTGAAGTCCTCCACAATGAGGATCACGACTTCGGCTATGGTAATGGATACCATTGCGGGTTGGCACCCCTCGACAGACATACCGCCGGGTGTGTTGTCTTTGGTTTCGGGTCTGGATTTGGCCGACCCCTTTGTCTTTCATCCCGGCCCAGTGGACTTGCTCCTGGGCTCGGACGTATTGGGTTGGATTTTGTTGGGTACACAGAAGGCTCTGGGTTCGTCTTCACTGATGGCAGTGTCTACGATTTTTGGTTTTGCCCTGATGGGCCCTGTGTTTGATAATGGCACCGCGGAGGAGCCACCGGTTGTCGCATCTGCGTCCTTGGCCAAGACCATGCAAAGGTTTTGGGAGGTGGAGGAGCCACCTATGAGTTCCAGGATGGATCCGGAACACGCTGAGTGCGAAGCCCTTTTTCGATCAACCACGGAGAGGTTGCCCTCCGGTCGGTTTGTAACTAGGTTACCCTTTGTTGCCTCTCGTCCTAGCCTAGGGCAAAGTAGGGCGCTTGCGGAGAAACGACTGCTGTCCATGGAGCGACGCATGCAGCGTGACCACGTACTTCGCGATAAATATATTGAATTTATGCGCGAGTACGAGGATTTGGGTCACATGTCTCCGGCTCGAGTTGATTGGAGCTCAACTGAGCATTATTTTTTGCCCCACCACGCGGTGGTGAAGGCCTCAACGGGCAAGTTGCGGACTGTCTTTGATGGGTCCGCACCCACTTCGAACGGGGTTTCGTTGAATCTGTGTTTGCATTCGGGTCCCAAATTGCATAGGGACATAATTGACATCATCTTGAACTTTAGAAGACATCAAGTGGTTTTTGGTGCGGACATCCGGATGATGTTCCGCCAGACAGTCATACATCCTGAGGACAGGCGATTCCAGTTGATACTCTGGCGTGAGCGCCCTGAGGATCCTGTGACGGTGTATGAACTCAACACAAACACGTATGGTTTGAAATCTAGTCCCTATATCGCCATCAGATCATTGCTTGAATTGGCAGAGCGGGAACGGATCCGCTTTCCCCGTGGGGCTTCCGTGCTGTCACGTGACTTGTATGTTGATGACGTGTGCACCGGAGCCCAAAGTATTGAGGAGGCCCTCCTACTGCGGGATGAATTGATTGAAATATTGAAGACAGGTGGCTACGAGCTACGTAAGTGGTTGTCTAATGAGCCTAAAGTTCTAGAAGGGATCCCGGAGGATCACCAACAGAACCCTCACCTGTTTGAGGATGTGGATGATCCCAACAGGATAGCGGTGCTGGGCATGCAGTACCAGCCGCTAACCGATATTTTTACATTCCAAGTGGACTTGGAAATACCAAAGGTCTGGACTAAGAGAACGGTGTTGTCCGTAATAGCCCGTATGTTTGATCCAAGCGGTTGGATCAGTCCAGTGATATTCTCTGCGAAGTGTCTTCTTCAGAGACTTTGGACTTTGGGCGTCTCGTGGGACGAGCCGCTGTTTGGTCCTCCATTGGATGATTGGCTCGAGTTGTTTTCATCGATTAAGGAAGTCAATCGGATTGCCTTGCCTCGTCGAATATTGCCCCCGGGAAATATCGAGCCAGCCTGCATGGCTTTTGTGACGCGTCGGAGCGAGGCTACGCCGCGTCAGTCTATATGCGGACAGTTGACGCCGATGGCCGGGTCAATGTCTCGCTTTTGTTAGGGAAGAGCAAGGTCGCCCCCATCAGGACTAGGCTGACTATTCCCAAGCTTGAGTTGAGTGGAGCTCACCTTCTCTCTAAATTGTTGCATCACGTTGCCAGTGAGCTGGCGGCCACGGTCGAGATACGGGACATCTTCGCCTGGTCGGATAGCCAGGTCGCGCTTGCATGGTTGCGCGCGGCCCCACATACCTTGGAGGTTTTTGTTGGAAACAGGGTTTCCCAAATTCAAAATATTGGAATTGATATAACATGGAGACATGTGCCGGGAGAGCTTAACCCAGCGGACTGTGCTTCCCGAGGTTGTACGGCACCAGAATTGGTGTCACACCCGCTCTGGTGGGGTCCAGAGTGGCTGATGGGATCAGAAACATCTTGGCCTGTCTGTCAGACAGATGTTACTTCTTTGAGTTTGACTGGGCTCCGTGTACATGCTGTAGTCGCTGAGACGACGTCGGAGCCGGATTGGCTACTTGCTCGGTATAGCAGCTTGGATAAGCTTCTGGGTGTTACCAGTTGGATTAAGCGTTTCATACATAATTGTAGAAACCCACAGGCAAAGCGGTTGGAGCCGATTGCAGGTGCAGAAGAGCGCCGGAGCGCATTGTTGCATTGGGTCCGTGTCGTGCAGACCGGACGGTTTGAGTCAGAGCTTCGTATCTTGCGCGACTCACGCGCTAAGTTGAAGGGCGCGGTCGCTCGTTTGAACCCGTACATCGACTCGGATGGGCTTCTTCGGGTTGGAGGCAGGCTCCGGAAGGCGGATCTTCCATATGAGACTCGCCATCCTCTGTTGTTGCCCAAGGGCGGACCCTTGGTGCAGCTTTTGGTGTCTGATCGACACATTCGTAACGCCCATGCTGGGTGCAATGCTTTGTTGGCTATTTTGCAACGCGAATTTTGGATATTGTCTGCCCGAAGAGCAATCCGTAGTGTTCTGTTTCGATGTATTGCATGTTATAGGTTGAAGGCATCCACGATGCAACCACAGATGGGTGATTTGCCCGTTGATCGAATTCGACCTTCGAGGCCGTTTGACGGCGTTGGAACCGATTTTGCCGGTCCCTTTTCGATCAAGGCTTCTCCCTTTCGTAATGCCCGTATTGTGAAGGGCTATTTGTGTGTATTTGTTTGTTTGGCCACCAAGGCTGTCCATTTGGAGGTGGTATCGGCTCTGACTACGGAGGCCTTCGTCGCCGCGTTGGATCGCTTTGTTTCGCGTCGAGGTCTACCTTCCCTTATTAGGTCTGATAATGGCACAAACTATAAAGGAACTGTAAATTATCTTAAGGATGTTTCCGTGTTTATTGATAAAAATTGTACTAGTTTAAGTCAAATTGCTGCCCAAAGGGGAATAACCTGGAAATTTAGTCCCCCAAGTTGCCCCCATTGGGGAGGGATTTTTGAAGCGGCTGTGAAATCCGCAAAGACCCACCTCCGCCGCATTATCGGAGAAACGGCTCTAACTTTTGAAGAGCTGGCCACAGTGTTTTGTAAAGTTGAGGCGGTCCTCAACTCTCGTCCTCTCTGTCCGCTATCTCCAGATCCAAATGACTTGGAAGCTCTCACCCCTGGTCATTTTTTGGTGGGAGGGCCGTTGAATGCCCTGCCCGAATACCCGTGGAAGGATGAACGCGTATATCGGTTGTCGCGTTTTCAAATGTTGCAGCAAATGAGCCAGGACTTTTGGCGTCGCTGGTCGCTTGAATATTTGCATTTGCTGCAGCAAAGAGTGAAGTGGACAGACAGGACTGAGCCTCCCAGGGAGGGTGATTTAGTATTGTTAAAAGAGGCAAATTTGCCCTCATTGCTTTGGCGACGAGCTCGCATATTACGTTTGATTCTTGGCGGAGATGGCACTCCGCGTGTGGCTGAGGTGTTGGTCGACGGTTCGATTTTAAGGAGAGGTGTGACCTCTCTCGCCCGCCTTCCCGTAGAGTAAGCTAGCGGTCTGCTTCTCAGACCGGGACGGGGGGATGTTTGTAATATATTGGGTAAAACTAAACGCAGGCGTTTCGCATTGCTGCCGCCAGAGGGCGTTCGGGGTTTTCACACTGCTAGCGTGGAATGCATCGTGTGGTCCGCCATTGCATTGTCCAGGGCGATATCGGTTTGATTTTAATACGCGGAGCGGTCTCGCGTCTTTTGCTTGTTGTTTAGTTTGAGTGATAATTGTGAATTTCCTGTTTGTCAAATAACTATTGAATTTGTGTTTGTGAAAAACTCTGTTATTGTGACTTTTTCTTGTGAGAGGTGAAACGTGGCTGGCTGTTCACATCTGGCTGTTCCCGAGGGAAACTACGGGAAGAAATCTATTTAGTTGTTATGGGGAATTGAGATCTCAAGGGTTAGGTAGGGTGATTAGGAATTCCCCCTTCCCGAAGACACTCAAGTTTGGATCCGAAGAGAAAGAAGATTTAATTTGGTAAGTGTTCAATTGTATTTAATTTATAGGTTAGGTTATCATATAGGGCCCTGTAGCTCCCTTCATAAGCTACGGTGGTAGCAGACTGCGTATAGCTTAAGTTAGATTCTAGTCGGACAAGCGTGGTGTCGCGTGGAGATTTTGTCCCGGTACTTAATTTTACCGGTAGATTTTTTCCCGGTAAAGTTCCGGTACAGAATTCTTCCCGCCGCTTCGTTTGTCCGGATTCTCTCTGCCACATTTTCTGGCAGCAGAGCGTAGTTGCTCTGCACAGACAGGAAGGACCAGCGGTTACTGGTCGGCTCCCCACCCTTCAGCTGTCCCACTTTGGGGGTAGGATGGAGGAGTGGGTAGCATATAAAAATATGTTTGAGTCCCTGGTCGTAGCACGACAGGATTTGTCGAAGGCCCAGAAGATGGCCTACCTCCTCTCCACTCTTGAGGATGAAGCGCGGTCGCTCATCCAGCACCTCCGGGTGGAGGACGACCAGTACGATACGGCTTGGGAGTTATTGAACTCCCGCTACCAAAACTTACGTTTGTTAGCGGATGCGCACGCCGCACAGTTGATGGCCCTGCCCAAGGTGGCCAATAGGGCACAGTTGCGCCTGCAGTTGCTCACGCCCGTTACAGTGGCCTGTAACGCGCTCCGCACACTGGGGCTGCCGGTGGACCAATGGTCTTTTTTGTTGGTGCACATTGTATTGGGCAAATTGCCCAATGACATCCGCTCGCGGTTTGAGCGCGAAAATGCGGAGCGGGATAGCACCACCCTACCAACATTCACTGACTTGGTGAAGTTTTTGGAGTTTGAGGCACGGGCTGCTGAGAATACCATGACGGACTCAGCGCCATCCAGAGCGCCTGAACGTAGGCCCTTGGAACCCTCATGGCGAGGGAGGCCCCAACAGGGACGGCAACCGCCACCGCGTGGAGCTGGTGCGCGGGTTGCACACACGGCAGCAGTCGCGAGGGACGCGGACTGCCTGCAATGTGGCCGGATGGGCCACAGCCTGCTGCAATGCAGGGACTGGCAGAGACTGCCAGTACAAGATAGGCGCCGCATGGCAAAGCGGCATGAACTTTGCTTTTATTGTTTGGGCGGTCACTATGCACGTGACTGTCCCAGTGCCATACCATGCAGTGCATGCCGTGGGCGGCACCACGCGATGCTTTGCATGAACCGCAACGGGGATGGCACCCGGATGTTGAGGCAGGGGTCCCCTATGGGCGGGGGCGCTCCTGCGCGAAGCCCTCCACCACCGGACGGAGGACGCGGCTTCGCTCGTCGCACCCCCTCGGGAGGGGGTCGCGTACCTGCGCGGGTCTTGGCGGACCGGGACCACGCGCCCCAAGGTCATGGCCAGTATGTAGCTGGCCAGGCCCCGGATAGGGCCCCCATGGGCGGGGGCTCCTAGATCGGACGTGAGAGTGGGGACACCCCCTCCACGCGGGTTACCAATACCCAACACATGCAGCCGCAGCGGTTTTCTCCGCCGCTGCACGAGTACCCACGGCTGGAGTACCACCCGCCGTACCATATGTATGGCCGGGCCGCGGGTTATGCCCCCCTCAGATGGGGATGTGCACTCGCCCGCCATATTATCCGGGTCAGTGGCGCGCCCCTGGTTTGGAGAGAGTGGGGAGCCCGTAACTAGCTTGCTCCCTTGCTGGGACAGAGCCGCGGACGGTTCTGCTCCCTACCGCGGTGGTCCGCGTATGGGGTCGTAGGGGGAAGCCATTAATTTGAGAGCTCTGTTGGACTCAGGGGCTCAAAGCAGTTTGGTTACCACTCGAGTGGCACGCCAGTTAGGTTTAGTCGTGGAAGACTCGCCTGTGCCACTTCTTGGAGTTGGTGGCATACAAGTGAAGTGTCTGACGGGCCAGACACTTGTCACCTTTTCTTCGCTGAAGTCCTCCACAATGAGGATCACGACTTCGGCTATGGTAATGGATACCATTGCGGGTTGGCACCCCTCGACAGACATACCGCCGGGTGTGTTGTCTTTGGTTTCGGGTCTGGATTTGGCCGACCCCTTTGTCTTTCACCCCGGCCCAGTGGACTTGCTCCTGGGCTCGGACGTATTGGGTTGGATTTTGTTGGGTACCCAGAAAGCTCTGGGTTCGTCTTCACTGATGGCAGTGTCTACTATCTTTGGTTTTGCCCTGATGGGCCCTGTGTTTGATAATGGCACCGCGGAGGAGCCACCGGTTGTCGCATCTGCGTCCTTGGCCAAGACCATGCAAAGGTTTTGGGAGGTGGAGGAGCCACCTATGAGTTCCAGGATGGATCCGGAACACGCTGAGTGCGAAGCCCTTTTTCGATCGACCACGGAGAGGTTGCCCTCCGGTCGGTTTGTAACTAGGTTACCCTTTGTTGCCTCTCGTCCTAGCCTAGGGCAAAGTAGGGCGCTTGCGGAGAAACGACTGCTGTCCATGGAGCGACGTATGCAGCGTGACCACGTACTTCGCGATAAATATATTGAATTTATGCGCGAGTACGAGGATTTGGGTCACATGTCTCCGGCTCGAGTTGATTGGAGCTCAACTGAGCATTATTTTTTGCCCCACCACGCGGTGGTGAAGGCCTCAACGGGCAAGTTGCGGACTGTCTTTGATGGGTCCGCACCCACTTCGAACGGAGTTTCGTTGAATCTATGTTTGCATTCAGGTCCCAAATTGCATAGGGACATAATTGACATCATCTTGAACTTTAGAAGACATCAAGTGGTTTTTGGCGCGGACATCCGGATGATGTTCCGCCAGACAGTCATACATCCTGAGGACAGGCGATTCCAGTTGATACTCTGGCGTGAGCGCCCTGAGGATCCTGTGACGGTGTATGAACTCAATACAAACACCTATGGTTTGAAATCTAGTCCCTATATCGCCATCAGATCATTGCTTGAATTGGCAGAGCGGGAACGGATCCGCTTTCCCCGTGGGGCTTCCGTGCTGTCACGTGACTTGTATGTTGATGACGTGTGCACCGGAGCCCAAAGTATTGAGGAGGCCCTCCTACTGCGGGATGAATTGATTGAAATATTGAAGACAGGTGGCTACGAGCTACGTAAGTGGTTGTCTAATGAGCCTAAAGTTCTAGAAGGGATCCCGGAGGATCACCAACAGAACCCTCACCTGTTTGAGGATGTGGATGATCCCAACAGGATAGCGGTGCTGGGCATGCAGTACCAGCCGCTAACCGATATTTTCACATTCCAAGTGGACTTGGAAATACCAAAAGTCTGGACTAAGAGAACGGTGTTGTCCGTAATAGCCCGTATGTTTGATCCAAGCGGTTGGATCAGTCCAGTGATATTCTCTGCAAAGTGTCTTCTTCAGAGACTTTGGACTTTGGGCGTCTCGTGGGACGAGCCGCTGTTTGGCTCTCCATTGGATGATTGGCTCGAGTTGTTTTCATCGATTAAGGAAGTCAATCGGATTGCCTTGCCTCGTCGAATATTGCCCCCGGGAAATATCGAGCCAGCCTGCATGGCTTTTGTGACGCGTCGGAGCGAGGCTACGCCGCGTCAGTCTATATGCGGACAGTTGACGCCGATGGCCGGGTCAATGTCTCGCTTTTGTTAGGGAAGAGCAAGGTCGCCCCCATCAGGACTAGGCTGACTATTCCCAAGCTTGAGTTGAGTGGAGCTCACCTTCTTTCTAAATTGTTGCATCACGTTGCCAGTGAGCTGGCGGCCACGGTCGAGATACGGGACATCTTCGCCTGGTCGGATAGCCAGGTCGCGCTTGCATGGTTGCGCGCGGCCCCACATACCTTGGAGGTTTTTGTGGGAAATCGGGTTTCCCAAATCCAGAACATTGGAATTGATATAACATGGAGACATGTGCCGGGAGAGCTTAACCCAGCGGACTGTGCTTCCCGAGGTTGTACGGCACCAGAATTGGTGTCACACCCGCTCTGGTGGGGTCCAGAGTGGCTGATGGGATCAGAAACTTCTTGGCCTGTCTGCCAGACAGATGTTACTTCTTTGAGTTTGACTGGGCTCCGTGTACATGCTGTAGTCGCTGAGACGACGTCGGAGCCGGATTGGCTACTTGCTCGGTATAGCAGCTTGGATAAGCTTCTGGGTGTTACCAGTTGGATTAAGCGTTTCATACATAATTGTAGAAACCCACAGGCAAAGCGGTTGGAGCCGATTGCAGGTGCAGAAGAGCGCCGGAGCGCATTGTTGCATTGGGTCCGTGTCGTGCAGACCGGACGGTTTGAGTCAGAGCTTCGTATTTTGCGCGACGGACGCGCTAAGTTGAAGGGCGCGGTCGCTCGTTTGAACCCGTACATCGACTCGGATGGGCTTCTTCGGGTTGGAGGCAGGCTCCGGAAGGCGGATCTTCCATATGAGACTCGCCATCCTCTGTTGTTGCCCAAGGGCGGACCCTTGGTGCAGCTTTTGGTGTCTGATCGACACATTCGTAACGCCCATGCTGGGTGCAATGCTTTGTTGGCTATCTTGCAACGCGAGTTTTGGATTTTGTCAGCCCGAAGAGCAATCCGTAGTGTTCTGTTTCGATGTATTGCATGTTATAGGTTGAAGGCATCCACGATGCAACCACAGATGGGTGATTTGCCCGCTGATCGAATCCGACCTTCGAGACCGTTTGACGGCGTTGGAACCGATTTTGCCGGTCCCTTTTCGATCAAGGCTTCTCCCTTTCGTAATGCCCGTATTGTGAAGGGCTATTTGTGTGTATTTGTTTGTTTGGCCACCAAGGCTGTCCATTTGGAGGTGGTATCGGCTCTGACTACGGAGGCCTTCGTCGCCGCGTTGGATCGCTTTGTTTCGCGTCGAGGTCTACCTTCCCTTATTAGGTCTGATAATGGCACAAACTATAAAGGAACTGTAAATTATCTTAAGGATGTTTCTGTGTTTATTGATAAAAATTGTACTAGTTTAAGTCAAATTGCTGCCCAAAGGGGAATAACCTGGAAGTTTAGTCCCCCAAGTTGCCCCCATTGGGGAGGGATTTTTGAAGCGGCTGTGAAATCCGCAAAGACCCACCTCCGCCGCATTATCGGAGAAACGGCTCTAACTTTTGAAGAGCTGGCCACAGTGTTTTGTAAAGTTGAGGCGGTCCTCAACTCTCGTCCTCTCTGTCCGCTATCTCCAGATCCAAATGACTTGGAAGCTCTCACCCCTGGTCATTTTTTGGTGGGAGGGCCGTTGAATGCCCTGCCCGAATACCCGTGGAAGGATGAACGCGTATATCGGTTGTCGCGTTTTCAAATGTTGCAGCAAATGAGCCAGGACTTTTGGCGTCGCTGGTCGCTTGAATATTTGCATTTGCTGCAGCAAAGAGTGAAGTGGACAGACAGGACTGAGCCTCCCAGGGAGGGTGATTTAGTATTGTTAAAAGAGGCAAATTTGCCCTCATTGCTTTGGCGACGAGCTCGCATATTACGTTTGATTCTTGGCGGAGATGGCACTCCGCGTGTGGCTGAGGTGTTGGTCGACGGTTCGATTTTAAGGAGAGGTGTGACCTCTCTCGCCCGCCTTCCCGTAGAGTAAGCTAGCGGTCTGCTTCTCAGACCGGGACGGGGGATGTTTGTAATATATTGGGTAAAACTAAACGCAGGCGTTTCGCATTGCTGCCGCCAGAGGGCGTTCGGGGTTTTCACACTGCTAGCGTGGATGGCGTCGCGTGTCCGCCATTGCATTGTCCAGGGCGATATCGGTTTGATTTTAATACGCGGAGCGGTCTCGCGTCTTTTGCTTGTTGTTTAGTTTGAGTGATAATTGTGAATTTCCTGTTTGTCAAATAACTATTGAATTTGTGTTTGTGAAAAACTCTGTTATTGTGACTTTTTCTTGTGAGAGGTGAAACGTGGCTGGCTGTTCACATCTGGCTGTTCCCGAGGGAAACTACGGGAAGAAATCTATTTAGTTGTTATGGGGAATTGAGATCTCAAGGGTTAGGTAGGGTGATTAGGAATTCCCCCTTCCCGAAGACACTCAAGTTTGGATCCGAAGAGAAAGAAGATTTAATTTGGTAAGTGTTCAATTGTATTTAATTTATAGGTTAGGTTATCATATAGGGCCCTGTAGCTCCCTTCATAAGCTACGGTGGTAGCAGACTGCGTATAGCTTAAGTTAGATTCTAGTCGGACAAGCGTGGTGTCGCGTGGAGATTTTTTCCCGGTACTTAATTTTACCGGTAGATTTTTTCCCGGTAAAGTTCCGGTACAGAATTCTTCCCGCCGCTTCGTTTGTCCGGATTCTCTCTGCCACATTTTCTGGCAGCAGAGCGTAGTTGCTCTGCACAATCTTGATAGCCTCAATATGTCCGGCTCGCCTTTCGGTTGTGTCTCGGCGTACTGGCACCACCCGTACCTCATGGCTGGAGTGAGCTTCTCCAGCACCTCTCGTACTAGTGCCCTGTTGTTGATGTAGCTGACGTCGATGTTGCGCAGGACGTGTACTGCGTTCTTCACCCTGATAGCGAAGTCAGCTATCTCCAGTGGTCCTGTTCCCATGCGTGGCAGTTGATGTAGGTCTTCTTCAGCTATGTCGGCCAACATCTCAGGCCTCCCGTAGCGATGCTCCAAGGTCTCCATCACTTCGTCCGGGTGTGTGTCGGAGCCCAGTAATGCTGACACGCATTCGTAGGCCTTCCCCCGCAGGCAGTTGCGGAGTCTCGCGATGTTTTCTTCCGGCGTAAACTTGTAGAGGCGCGTTGACATGCGCAACGCTGCGGTGAATGGGATCCACTCCCTCGGTGCCCCGGAGAATATGGGCAGGTCCGCGCTCTGGCGCGTCGGCGGTCGATTGTTCGCTCGGTCGTTCGGCGTCGGCGATCTGGGGCGCGGAGGCGTCCTCCGGCCGTGCGGCGCTGGCGACTTCCGACGTGTTTCTGTCGGATGTGTCCAGTCGATCCTTCTGCTGGCGGCGGGCGTTGCAGCGGCGGCGGCGGTGGCTGCTGCGGAGCTCGAATGCAGATGAGGTGCGTCGACTGGTCGCGGCACAGGCACGGGGTTGACTTTCGGCTCCCTCCGTGTAGCGACGGCGGCGCTCGAAGTGATGGCGACGCCCGGAGCGGTGTCCAGCCAGGCGTGAACTCGTTCAATGTTCTCGACTGGTTCTCCGTCTTCTGAGGCACTGTCGTCTTCTTCTAGCGCAAGGAGGTCGGCGGCTAGTCGTTTTCTTCTAGGTCCGCCTCGATCTGTAGCTCCTTGCGGCGTATCTCCTCTATGAGCTGTAGTTCCTTGCGTCGGATTACAGCTTGGCGTTCTGCGGCTTCATAACGCAGACGTGCCGCGGCGCTCGCAGTTGACTTCGTAGAGCGTGCAGTCCGAGACCGAGAGCCTACGGCTAGCGGCTGGCGAGCGACCCCACCCACTTGTGTACGGCACTGATGTTGTGTCGACTCGGTGGTGGGGGTGCGTCGGACTGCACAGGGCGAACAGTCGGCTGCACTGCGGGCGGCGCGGGCGGCGGGGCACTGGCCGAGTCCCCGGTTGGAATGGTAGGCGCAGCGCTCGATGCGGACGGCGATTGAGGTGGCTCGTCAAAAACACGACGACCCTCATCCGCTCCGACTTGGCTTCTAGTGAACACCATCTTGAAGTCTTGATTCCTTCGGTTTCTTGAGTCTTGAGGTTCTTCTTTATATTCGGCTCTCGAAGGACCAAACTGTTGACGTTCGGCCAACGGGGGTTTTAATTCTTCCAGTGGACTGTATATTTGCTGGTTATTGTTCTTGAAGACTCTTGAAGAAAACTCTTGAGGATCACTATTCACTTTATTCACTTTAGCTTGCTCTGGGTCACTGCTGCTTACACACTGACTAAATGCTACTCTTGGTCGTTCTCATACTCCTACTTGCGCGGGAGTCGGAGAGGCCGTTCAGGGCTGTTTGCCCTCTTCGGCGAAATGCTGCCGCCGCCTGCGATTACAGGCGGGTCACAGGGTGGTGGCCGTAGCGGCCACCCAGGTCTTCAATTCTTATAGCTGGGGGTTCGGGTCAGGCGCCGCTACTGTGGCGGAGCCTTGTTCGGCAGTCAGTGTGGTGATGGCGTCTCGGGGCGAGGGCTTGGGTCTTCCATCCGGTGGGCGAGCATGTAGGGGCGCAATCCCCCTGAGGTGGGGGTGCGCCGAACCGTCCGCCCTCGAGTACATTTTCCTCGCCAAACGGGAGACAAAGTCGTCCAGGCCTTCCCATTTCAAGTCCCGCTGGATGACGTCGTTCCTCACGTAGCGTGGGGCCCCGACCACCGCTCGGAGACTGAGGTTTTCCTGAGCCCGGAGCCGTCGCTTGTTGGTCTCCGAGCAGTATGCGTACCACGCGGGGGCTGCGTATGTGAGGCGGGATCGTACATAAGTTTTGTAGATCCCGAGCTTCGTTCGCAGCGGGAGGCGGGAGGAAAGCACTGGACGTAGTTTCCCCCGGGCCATCTTAGCGCTCGCCACTACCGCGTCGACCTGGTGCTTCAGCGTGAGGCGCCTGTCGATTTTCAGGTAAGTCACGTGTGGCTGCCACGGTACATCTTCCCCGGCGAGCTTCAAGGGTGGCGGGAGCTGTGTGCTTCCGGAGATCAGAGCCTGCGTTTTGGTGGCATTCACCGACAACCTCCACTTGGACAACCAGTCGGGGAGGACATCGAGGGCTTCTTGTATTTTTCTTAGCTGCATGTTTGGCGTTCATGCTGCGAGCGAAGTATGCCGCGTCGTCAGCATAAAGCGCCAGCTGGACCCGACTGGGTACCGGGATGTCGTCGGTGTACCAGGCGTAGAGGGCAGGAGAAAGACAACTGCCCTGGGGGACGCCCGCTCTGACGGGGCGCTCTGATGAGACGGCGTCTTCGACCGCCACCCTGATCCTTCTTTCTTCCAGGAAAGATGCTACCACTTTCAACAGTCTGCGGGGGATGTGGGACGTTGACAGTTTGTGCAGCAGCCCCTCGTGCCACACTCTGTCAAACGCCTTCTCGTTGTCGAGGAGCACGACAGCCACGTGCTCCTTCCGATTGGCTGCGCTGGAGATCTCGTGCAGAAGTCTTGCAATCTGGAGCGTCGTTGAGTGCTCAGGCCTGAATCCGAATTGCTCCGCACGGGGGGGGATGTGCGGGAGCAGGAGGCCGAGCAGGAGCTTCTCGAACACCTTCGAGAGGGCGCTAAGGAGAGTGATGGGCCGGTAGCTCTCGGGTTTCCGCAGGTCTTTGCCCGGTTTGGGCAGCATGATGACCCGGCCGGTTTTCCATTCTTCTGGGAAGTGGCCCGAGCGCAGGATTCCGTTGAACAGGCGCGTCACCGCCGTGATAAAGGACGGCGGTAGGTGGCGAAGCGCCTCATTCGAAATTTGATCTGCGCCCGGGGCTTTCCTGGGCTTCAGTGATCGGATCACCCGCTGCACTTGGCCGGGCGTGAAGAACTCTGCGTCCTCCGTCGCTGGTACTGGTTGCGCAAGATGGTCTCGAAGATGTTCGGTCACTAGCTCATAGTGGACTTGGTCGGCCACTGGATTCGGCGTGAATTGATGCTCCAGATGCTCTGCGAAGATCTCTGCTCGATCGGTCGCAAGAAACCGCGGGAGACCGTCCGCTGCCAGCAGCGGTCTGACAGGTTGGGGTTCCGCCGACAGCTGCCGGCACAGGCGGTGAATGGAGGGGATGTCACCGCCCACCGAGAGTATATGGTTTTCCCACGATCTGGCTGCGTGCTCTTCAAGGCGGTCTTTGATGGTCTCCACCAATCTGTTGACTTCGGTCTTGGTTGCGGGGCAGCGAGTGACTTGCCACTGCCGCCGCAGTTCCCTCTTCTTCTGAATAATTTTGGCGATGTCTGCTGGGAGAGGGTCCGGTTTGGACCCAGCTGGCGCCTCTCGCTTGGCCAAGTCGAGGGCTCTGCGGATGCTGAGGGTTATGGCGCTCGCCGCTGTCTCGACTTCGTCCTTGGTGGAGATCCGTGGCGGGTCGGCGTTTGGCCTGCACTCGGATAATGTCCGGGAATAGATCCCCCAGTTGATCCGGACATTTTTCCTGGGCAGCGAGACTCGCGCTGGCAGGTCTTCTAGGACGAGAAGGACCGGTCTGTGGTCAGACGGCATGTCCGGCAGGACTTTTTGGGTTAGCGGTGCTCGCAGGCCTCGGTGAGCGACGATGTCGAGGGTGTCGACGCTGCCGCTGTGATGACAGTAGTGGGTCGGCTCGTCTGGGCCCACCACCTCGTAGTCATGGCTCACGGAGTCCGAGAGGAGGCGTCGCCCTCGCGGGCAGACCCTCGTAGAATTCCAGGACAGGTGTTTGGCGTTTAGGTCGCCAGCCACGATGGTCGGCGTAGGGTCTAGGAGTAGTGAGCGCAGCTCCTGTATCTCGAAGCGCCCTCTGGGTGGCGCGTACGCAGCAAACACTCGGAGTTGGTGGCCGGCGACATTGACCAGGACGCCCAGGGCGTACATGGTCTGGAATTCCATGTGGGGTATGGCCTGATGGACGACGCTCCTCTTGACGAACACCGCTAGTCCCCGGTAGGCGGAGCCATCGGTCGGGCTCTTCTCGTCCTTCCTGTATAGGATGTAGTTGGGGATATTGTAGTTATCCCCGTCCTTAAGGTGAGTCTCGCTGACTAATAGGATGTCTACATGCTGTTCCCGGAGGAAGTGCGTCAGCAGCTTCTTTTTCCCCAGGAGCGTCTCGGCATTCCAGTGCACTATTCTTAAAGAAGGCCGTCTATCCATAATAGGTCGGGGGTTTGGAACGCCTCTGAGGAGACCCGACGCAGCCAGCTGGTCTGGGTTCATGGATGCCAGCGTCTGGAACGCTTGGAACAGCATGTAGACTTGCTCCTGGGGGAGCCTGCCCACAGGCTGGTTGGGTTGCTGGGCCGAGGGGGCGGCCTGGGGGATTTCCTGGGAAGCCGGGATTGGAATTTCTTGTGGGTGGGCCGGTTGGGCTGAGGTGTCAGCCGGCCTCTTCTTCTTCTTCTTCCTTCTCTTTTTGGAGGGCAGCTCGGCGCCCCTGGCTGTGGGAGCGTTTGCGGGGGCCATCAGGGAGGCCTCCGCTGTCTCTTCAATGGCCGGGCGGTGGGTGGGTGCGGTGCCGGTGCGGGCCACCGTGCCGGCTCGTTTGTTCCGCGCTTCTTTTCGGAACACGGGGCAGGTCGTGTTGTTAGCGGGGTGTGGCCCCCCGCAATTTGCGCATGTCGCGGGCTCTTCTCTGGGGCGGTCACAGTCAGACGCCTTGTGCGGGCCCCCGCAGCGGACGCAGGCGAGTGGCCGGTGGCAATTCAGTGATGAGTGCCGAAATAGTTGGCACCTATGGCATTGCGCGGGCCCCTGCTTCCCGCGCCAACTTTCTATTTTCACGCCCGGCATGAAGAGGAGTTCCGTAATATTAAAAATTTCTTGGCAGCCTTCTGTCTTCTTTATGAGGCAGAAGAATATGCACCAGGGCGATCTCCCCTGCCCCGTATGCCTTTGACTGCTTCTGCCTCGAATCCTAGTTCCGGGAGGGCATCCCTGATGTGCCTCTCCTCGGTGTCCGCGGGGAGTCCGCGGATGGCCACTTTCAGCTGGCGCTCCGCCGGCAGGGGAGTAGCAGAACCAGCTGATCGGTTCCGCGGTCTCCTGCTCCAGTCTGGTCAGGTAGGACTGGACCGCCCTGTATTCCGTTTCGTCCTTGGGCGAAAAACGGATGCCGCGCCCGTAGGGGCGGGCTGAGGGCGAGTGTCCCAAGATTGTTGTCAGGCGGCGAAAGTGGGCGGCCCAGTCTGGCAGGCGTTCGACCACGAGGGGAGGGTAACGGCTCCTCGTCGGAGCTGCCTGGGTAGGTCCGGGGTCCGTGGTGGTGTCCATAGGGTCCATGGGTTGCTGGGCCGTTGAGCTCGGCTGCGGTGGCCCGGTGCTCGCTCGGTGTGCGGGCTGGGACGCCCAACCCGCGGCCGCTGTAGGCGCGTGCGTGCACGGGCGTGGTTGTGGGGGCGTGGGCAGGTTAGCCCCGACCGGCGCTTGACCCATGGCTAGGGGTCTAGTCCATGCAGAGGGCGGGGCCGCGCTATGACTGGCGGCTGGCGCGAACGCGGGCGCGCTCGCGGGCGGCGCGGGGTGCGGGCGGGGTTCGAGCGGAACCGTCGGCACAATGTGGGGGGCGCTAGAGGGCCCTGCCACAGCTTCGGGCTGTGGTACGCGGCGCGGGTCAACCCCAACGGGGGGGACCGCCAGCGGCGTGGCAAGCGGACGGGGCGCACCGACGGGGTGCGACGCGGTGCCATCCGGGGCCTTCCTCCTTGGGTCTCTCTGCGGGAGAGCGGCATCCATTCCTGGGGGGAGGGTGGGTCGGGAGGCGCCTGCGGGGCGCGGCGCGGGGCCGCGCGGGGCCGGCGCCACCGGTGGCGCGCTTAGATAGGCAGCGGGCGACAGCTGCATGGGTCCCACTGACCGTGGTTCCCGGATTTCTTGAGGAGGGCTCGCTGTCCAGGATAGCGAGCGAGCCCTGGACCTTTTGGGTGTCTTCTCCTGGTCGGCCTCTTCAGACCGTTGCCTCTTCGATGCGTGGCTAGGAGGGATGGCTTCAGGGAGGGTGATGATTCCCCTGGCGGCAAATTCAAGGGCCGTTCTGTCGTCGATGGACGGCTCCTCGGCTTCCTTTTCGGCGTTTCGTACGCGGAGGTACAGCGCCATCCAGCGCTGCATCTGCTCTGAAAGCAGGCCACATCTGATGATGTGGCTGAGCATGAAGCAATCACGCTCAAAGTCTGCCTTCGGCGAGAGCACGGCGCTCAATGACGCCAACTCCGCATCCAGTTGTGGGGCTTGAGAGGCCCGTTGGGGCGACTCTTCGGCTGCTTCCGGGGTGGTGGGTGCGACTAGGCGGGGGGGGCGTGGTTCCGCGCCCTCCGGGTCCGCACCCAGGATCTTCAGATTCTCCATATTCTCCATAAGGAGCGGGGGGGGTGAGTGAGGGGAGTCCCTTGTGTAGCCCGTTGAGGGCTACGGGTTGGCCAACCCCGTCACCTTTTCGCCGGTGAGACCCGCTGGTGGGAGGCCGGCTACTAGGGCGATGGGAATTAACACAAACACCGTAGTCCTGGAATGGTTTGACGCGTAGAGATAATCCCCGCCTACACCGAAAATGTAGGGTGCTTTGTCGCTGGGACTTCGCAAACGAAGTCGGCGACAAGGCTAAGCGCGTGGTAATTGCGAGCTCGAACACAGTTAATCACTTCGGCACTCAGACAATCCTGACTAAATGCGGCAGCGACCCATTGTTTTATGTACACAAAGCCGGGCGCAGCGAGCGCACCGGTGCGCGAAGGCCCCGACCAATCACAACGCTCCGGCAGGCCGCGTCTACCTGCGTGGGGGGCGAGCCCGGCGGGGGTTCGCCCGCTGATTGGCCATAATGTAGGCGTTGTAATTGGTCGGTCCTTTTACAAAAATTACAAAAATGTTGGTTGCGGCGCGGTGTCCGATAACCGCGTGGTATTTTATTTTGGCGCGCGGCCTGTCGCCAACAATAGTGTTGATATTTTCTAAATCTGATTTTATTTTATTCCACTCTTGATTGATAGTTTCTGGTAGGTTATCATCCCAGGTAAGGTTGTCATGGACCCACACTTTTTGGAATAACATTTTGAGCTTGATTGATATTGGAGAAAGCCAGCCGGCAGGATCAAATAGCTTGGAGATATCTGATAACAATTTTCTTTTTGATGTTGTTTGACTCGCTGACGTGTCGATGTTTAATTTAAATTCGAATTGATCATTTTCAGGACACCAGCGCAGGCCTAAGGTTTTTGTTGACTCTTGGTGTTTGAAAGAGTAGGCATCTTGTGTTTTTTGCACTGTACTCATCCCTTCTGTTTGTAATATATTGGGTAAAACTAAACGCAGGCGTTTCGCATTGCTGCCGCCAGAGGGCGTTCGGGGTTTTCACACTGCTAGCGTGGATGGCTCGCGGACGGTCGCCATTGCATTGTCCAGGGCGATATCGGTTTGATTTTAATACGCGGAGCGGTCTCGCGTCTTTTGCTTGTTGTTTAGTTTGAGTGATAATTGTGAATCTCCTGTTTGTTAAATAACTATTGAATTTGTGTTTGTGAAAAACTCTGTTATTGTGACTTTTTCTTGTGAGAGGTGAAACGTGGCTGGCTGTTCACATCTGACTGTTCCCGAGTGAAACTACGGGAAGAAATCTATTTAGTTGTCCTGGGGAATTGAGATCTCAAGGGTTAGGTAGGGTGATTAGGAATTCCCCCTTCCCGAAGACACTCAAGTTTGGATCCGAAGAGAAAGAAGATTTAATTTGGTAAGTGTTCAATTGTAGTTAATTTATAGGTTAGGTTATCATATAGGGCCCTGTAGCTCCCTTCATAAGCTACGGTGGTAGCAGACTGCGTTAAGTTAGTTAGGTTTTAGTCGGGCAAACGTGGTGCCGCGTGGAGATTTTTTCCCGGTACTTAATTTTACCGGTGGTTTTTTCCCGGTGAAGTTCCGGTACAGAATTCTTCCCGCCGCTTCGTTTGTCCGGATTCTCTCTGCCACATTTTCTGGCAGCAGAGCGTAGTTGCTCTGCACATTTTCTGGTAGCAGAGCGTAGTTTATCTACCCTCTATTTGTTCGTTTGTAAAAAATAATTAATTGTTTGTAAAAATTATTAGATTTTTCTTAGTTTGTTTGTATAAGAATATTTGTAACCTTTTTTGTATTTGTTTGCGGTTTGTACCGTGCGTTCCGGGTTTGTGCCATTCTCATACCTACCGCGGTTCTTCGTGTAGTTGTTTGATTTTGTTGTTTTTTATTTACCTTTTGTTATTTTTTGTTTGTGACTTGACGCGATGGCGAAGGCCTCCAATGCTAGGGCGACACTCGCCAACGAATTGAGATGGTTTGTGACGGCCGGAGGACTCCTGTCCCGGAAGGACAGGGAGGGCGCCATACTGCTAAGAGCGGATCACCTCCACTCACGATTGATTAGCGCGGAAGCGGCCATGGCGGCGCTTACCGAAGCCGATCTTACCCCGGAGGCCTACGCAGGTCACATGGCGGACATGGACCAGATCCTGAGTCTGCACGATGATATCGCGGAGGCGGTGACCGCAATAAGGGCGAGACAGGCTGGCGGACCAGCCCCTCGCACACCTGTTAGACAGGAAGGACCAGCGGTTACTGGTCGGCTCCCCACCCTTCAGCTGTCCCACTTTGGGGGTAGGATGGAGGAGTGGGTAGCATATAAAAATATGTTTGAGTCCCTGGTCGTAGCACGACAGGATTTGTCGAAGGCCCAGAAGATGGCCTACCTCCTCTCCACTCTTGAGGATGAAGCGCGGTCGCTCATCCAGCACCTCCGGGTGGAGGACGACCAGTACGATACGGCTTGGGAGTTATTGAACTCCCGCTACCAAAACTTACGTTTGTTAGCGGATGCGCACGCCGCACAGTTGATGGCCCTGCCCAAGGTGGCCAACAGGGCACAGTTGCGCCTGCAGTTGCTCACGCCCGTTACAGTGGCCTGTAACGCGCTCCGCACACTGGGGCTGCCGGTGGACCAATGGTCTTTTTGTTGGTGCACATTGTATTGGGCAAATTGCCCAATGACATCCGCTCGCGGTTTGAGCGCGAGAATGCGGAACGGGATAGCACCACCCTACCAACATTCACTGACTTGGTGAAGTTTTTGGAGTTTGAGGCACGGGCGGCTGAGAATACCATGACGGACTCAGCGCCATCCAGAGCGCCTGAACGTAGGCCCCAACAGGGACGGCAACCGCCACCGCGTGGAGCTGGTGTGCGGGTTGCACACACGGCAGCAGTCGCGGGGGACGCGGACTGCCTGCAATGTGGCCGGATGGGCCACAGCCTGCTGCAATGCAGGGACTGGCAGAGACTGCCAGTACAAGATCGGCGCCGCATGGCAAAGCGGCATGAACTTTGCTTTTATTGTTTGGGCGGTCACTATGCACGTGACTGTCCCAGTGCCATACCATGCAGTGCATGCCGTGGGCGGCACCACGCGATGCTTTGCATGAACCGCAACGGGGATGGCACCCGGATGTTGAGGCAGGGGTCCCCTATGGGCGGGGGCGCTCCTGCGCGAAGCCCTCCACCACCGGACGGAGGACGCGGCTTCGCTCGTCGCACCCCCTCGGGAGGGGGTCGCGTACCGGCGCGGGTCTTGGCGGACCGGGACCACGCGCCCCAAGGTCATGGCCAGTATGTGGCTGGCCAGGCCCCGGATGGGGCCCCCATGGGCGGGGGCCCTAGATCGGACGTGAGAGTGGGGACACCCCCCTCCACGCGGGTTACCAATACCCAACACATGCAGCCGCAGCGGTTTTCTCCGCCGCTGCACGAGTACCCACGGCTGGAGTACCACCCGCCGTACCATATGTATGGCCGGGCCGCGGGTTATGCCCCCCTCAGATGGGGATGTGCACTCGCCCGCCATATTATCCGGGTCAGTGGCGCGCCCCTGGTTTGGAGAGAGTGGGGAGCCCGTAACTAGCTTGCTCCCTTGCTGGGACAGAGCCGCGGACGGTTCTGCTCCCTACCGCGGTGGTCCGCGTATGGGGTCGTAGGGAGGGAAGCCATTAATTTGAGAGCTCTGTTGGACTCAGGGGCTCAAAGCAGTTTGGTTACCACTCGAGTGGCACACCAGTTAGGTTTAGTCGTGGAAGACTCGCCTGTGCCACTTCTTGGAGTTGGTGGCATACAAGTGAAGTGTCTGACGGGCCAGACACTTGTCACCTTTTCTTCGCTGAAGTCCTCCACAATGAGGATCACGACTTCGGCTATGGTAATGGATACCATTGCGGGTTGGCACCCCTCGACAGACATACCGCCGGGGGTGTTGTCTTTGGTTTCGGGTCTGGATTTGGCCGACCCCTTTGTCTTTCACCCCGGCCCAGTGGACTTGCTCCTGGGCTCGGACGTATTGGGTTGGATTTTGTTGGGTACCCAGAAAGCTCTGGGTTCGTCTTCACTGATGGCAGTGTCTACTATCTTTGGTTTTGCCCTGATGGGCCCTGTGTTTGATAATGGCACCGCGGAGGAGCCACCGGTTGTCGCATCTGCGTCCTTGGCCAAGACCATGCAAAGGTTTTGGGAGGTGGAGGAGCCACCTATGAGTTCCAGGATGGATCCGGAACACGCTGAGTGCGAAGCCCTTTTTCGATCGACCACGGAGAGGTTGCCCTCCGGTCGGTTTGTAACTAGGTTACCCTTTGTTGCCTCTCGTCCTAGCCTAGGGCAAAGTAGGGCGCTTGCGGAGAAACGACTGCTGTCCATGGAGCGACGTATGCAGCGTGACCACGTACTTCGCGATAAATATATTGAATTTATGCGCGAGTACGAGGATTTGGGTCACATGTCTCCGGCTCGAGTTGATTGGAGCTCAACTGAGCATTATTTTTTGCCCCACCACGCGGTGGTGAAGGCCTCAACGGGCAAGTTGCGGACTGTCTTTGATGGGTCCGCACCCACTTCGAACGGAGTTTCGTTGAATCTATGTTTGCATTCAGGTCCCAAATTGCATAGGGACATAATTGACATCATCTTGAACTTTAGAAGACATCAAGTGGTTTTTGGCGCGGACATCCGGATGATGTTCCGCCAGACAGTCATACATCCTGAGGACAGGCGATTCCAGTTGATACTCTGGCGTGAGCGCCCTGAGGATCCTGTGACGGTGTATGAACTCAATACAAACACCTATGGTTTGAAATCTAGTCCCTATATCGCCATCAGATCATTGCTTGAATTGGCAGAGCGGGAACGGATCCGCTTTCCCCGTGGGGCTTCCGTGCTGTCACGTGACTTGTATGTTGATGACGTGTGCACCGGAGCCCAAAGTATTGAGGAGGCCCTCCTACTGCGGGATGAATTGATTGAAATATTGAAGACAGGTGGCTACGAGCTACGTAAGTGGTTGTCTAATGAGCCTAAAGTTCTAGAAGGGATCCCGGAGGATCACCAACAGAACCCTCACCTGTTTGAGGATGTGGATGATCCCAACAGGATAGCGGTGCTGGGCATGCAGTACCAGCCGCTAACCGATATTTTTACATTCCAAGTGGACTTGGAAATACCAAAGGTCTGGACTAAGAGAACGGTGTTGTCCGTAATAGCCCGTATGTTTGATCCAAGCGGTTGGATCAGTCCAGTGATATTCTCTGCGAAGTGTCTTCTTCAGAGACTTTGGACTTTGGGCGTCTCGTGGGACGAGCCGCTGTTTGGTCCTCCATTGGATGATTGGCTCGAGTTGTTTTCATCGATTAAGGAAGTCAATCGGATTGCCTTGCCTCGTCGAATATTGCCCCCGGGAAATATCGAGCCAGCCTGCATGGCTTTTGTGACGCGTCGGAGCGAGGCTACGCCGCGTCAGTCTATATGCGGACAGTTGACGCCGATGGCCGGGTCAATGTCTCGCTTTTGTTAGGGAAGAGCAAGGTCGCCCCCATCAGGACTAGGCTGACTATTCCCAAGCTTGAGTTGAGTGGAGCTCACCTTCTTTCTAAATTGTTGCATCACGTTGCCAGTGAGCTGGCGGCCACGGTCGAGATACGGGACATCTTCGCCTGGTCGGATAGCCAGGTCGCGCTTGCATGGTTGCGCGCGGCCCCACATACCTTGGAGGTTTTTGTGGGAAATCGGGTTTCCCAAATCCAGAATATCGGAATTGATATAACATGGAGACATGTGCCGGGAGAGCTTAACCCAGCGGACTGTGCTTCCCGAGGTTGTACGGCACCAGAATTGGTGTCACACCCGCTCTGGTGGGGTCCAGAGTGGCTGATGGGATCAGAAACTTCTTGGCCTGTCTGTCAGACAGATGTTACTTCTTTGAGTTTGACTGGGCTCCGTGTACATGCTGTAGTCGCTGAGACGACGTCGGAGCCGGATTGGCTACTTGCTCGGTATAGCAGCTTGGATAAGCTTCTGGGTGTTACCAGTTGGATTAAGCGTTTCATACATAATTGTAGAAACCCACAGGCAAAGCGGTTGGAGCCGATTGCAGGTGCAGAAGAGCGCCGGAGCGCATTGTTGCATTGGGTCCGTGTCGTGCAGACCGGACGGTTTGAGTCAGAGCTTCGTATCTTGCGCGACTCACGCGCTAAGTTGAAGGGCGCGGTCGCTCGTTTGAACCCGTACATCGACTCGGATGGGCTTCTTCGGGTTGGAGGCAGGCTCCGGAAGGCGGATCTTCCATATGAGACTCGCCATCCTCTGTTGTTGCCCAAGGGCGGACCCTTGGTGCAGCTTTTGGTGTCTGATCGACACATTCGTAACGCCCATGCTGGGTGCAATGCTTTGTTGGCTATCTTGCAACGCGAGTTTTGGATTTTGTCAGCCCGAAGAGCAATCCGTAGTGTTCTGTTTCGATGTATTGCATGTTATAGGTTGAAGGCATCCACGATGCAACCACAGATGGGTGATTTGCCCGCTGATCGAATCCGACCTTCGAGACCGTTTGACGGCGTTGGAACCGATTTTGCCGGTCCCTTTTCGATCAAGGCTTCTCCCTTTCGTAATGCCCGTATTGTGAAGGGCTATTTGTGTGTATTTGTTTGTTTGGCCACCAAGGCTGTCCATTTGGAGGTGGTATCGGCTCTGACTACGGAGGCCTTCGTCGCCGCGTTGGATCGCTTTGTTTCGCGTCGAGGTCTACCTTCCCTTATTAGGTCTGATAATGGCACAAACTATAAAGGAACTGTAAATTATCTTAAGGATGTTTCCGTGTTTATTGATAAAAATTGTACTAGTTTAAGTCAAATTGCTGCCCAAAGGGGAATAACCTGGAAGTTTAGTCCCCCAAGTTGCCCCCATTGGGGAGGGATTTTGAAGCGGCTGTGAAATCCGCAAAGACCCACTGTGCAGAGCAACTACGCTCTGCTGCCAGAAAATGTGCGCAGAGCGAATCCGGACAAACGAAGCGGCGGGAAGAATTCTGTACCGGAACTTCACCGGGAAAAAACCACCGGTAAAAAATAAGTACCGGGAAGAAATCTCCACGCGGCACCACGTTTGCCCGACTAAAACCTAAATAACTTAACGCAGTCTGCTACCACCGTAGCTTATGAAGGGAGCTACAGGGCCCTATATGATAACCTAACCTATAAATTAATTACACTTAAAAAACACTTACCAAGCTAAATCTTCTTTCTCTTCGGATCCAAACTTGAGTATCTTCGGGAAGGGGGAATTCCTAATCACCCTACCTAACCCTTGAGATCTCAATTCCCCAGGACAAATAAATAGATTTCTTCCCGTAGTTTCACTCGGGAACAGCCAGATGTGAACCGCCAGCCACGTTTCACCTCTCACAAGAAAAAGTCACCATGACGGGTACACAAACACAAAGTTCAATAGTTATTTAACAAACAGGAAATTCACAAACACAACTCAAGCTAATTAGCAATCAAAGAACGCGGAACCTCTCGCGTATTAAAAATCAAACCGATATCGCATAGGGCAATGCAATGGCGGACTACACGATGCATTCCACGCTAGCAGTGTGAAAACCCCGAACGCCCTCTGGCGGCAGCAATGCGAAACGCCCGCGTTTAGTTTTACCCAATATATTACAAACATCCCCCCGTCCCGGTCTGAGAAGCAGACCGCTAGCTTACTCTACGGGAAGGCGGGCGAGAGAGGTCACACCTCTCCTTAAAATCGAACCGTCGACCAACACCTCAGCCACACGCGGAGTGCCATCTCCGCCAAGAATCAAACGTAATATGCGAGCTCGTCGCCAAAGCAATGAGGGCAAATTTGCCTCTTTTAACAATACTAAATCACCCTCCCTGGGAGGCTCAGTCCTGTCTGTCCACTTCACTCTTTGCTGCAGCAAATGCAAATATTCAAGCGACCAGCGACGCCAAAAGTCCTGGCTCATTTGCTGCAACATTTGAAAACGCGACAACCGATATACGCGTTCATCCTTCCACGGGTATTCGGGCAGGGCATTCAACGGCCCTCCCACCAAAAAATGACCAGGGGTGAGAGCTTCCAAGTCATTTGGATCTGGAGATAGCGGACAGAGAGGACGAGAGTTGAGGACCGCCTCAACTTTACAAAACACTGTGGCCAGCTCTTCAAAAGTTAGAGCCGTTTCTCCGATAATGCGGCGGAGGTGGGTCTTTGCGGATTTCACAGCCGCTTCAAAAATCCCTCCCCAATGGGGGCAACTTGGGGACTAAACTTCCAGGTTATTCCCCTTTGGGCAGCAATTTGACTTAAACTAGTACAATTTTTATCAATAAACACAGAAACATCCTTAAGATAATTTACAGTTCCCTTATAGTTTGTGCCATTGTCAGACCTAATAAGGGAAGGTAGACCTCGACGCGAAACAAAGCGATCCAACGCGGCGACGAAGGCCTCCGTAGTCAGAGCCGATACCACCTCCAAATGGACAGCCTTGGTGGCCAAACAAACAAATACACACAAATAGCCCTTCACAATACGGGCATTACGAAAGGGAGAAGCCTTGATCGAAAAGGGACCGGCAAAATCGGTTCCAACGCCGTCAAACGGTCTCGAAGGTCGGATTCGATCAGCGGGCAAATCACCCATCTGTGGTTGCATCGTGGATGCCTTCAACCTATAACATGCAATACATCGAAACAGGACACTACGGATTGCTCTTCGGGCAGACAAAATCCAAAACTCGCGTTGCAAAATAGCCAACAAAGCATTGCACCCAGCATGGGCGTTACGAATGTGTCGATCAGACACCAAAAGCTGCACCAAGGGTCCGCCCTTGGGCAACAACAGAGGATGGCGAGTCTCATATGGAAGATCCGCCTTCCGGAGCCTGCCTCCAACCCGAAGAAGCCCATCCGAGTCGATGTACGGGTTCAAACGAGCGACCGCGCCCTTCAACTTAGCGCGTCCGTCGCGCAAAATACGAAGCTCTGACTCAAACCGTCCGGTCTGCACGACACGGACCCAATGCAACAATGCGCTCCGGCGCTCTTCTGCACCTGCAATCGGCTCCAACCGCTTTGCCTGTGGGTTTCTACAATTATGTATGAAACGCTTAATCCAACTGGTAACACCCAGAAGCTTATCCAAGCTGCTATACCGAGCAAGTAGCCAATCCGGCTCCGACGTCATCTCAGCGACTACAGCATGTACACGAAGCCCAGTCAAACTCAAAGAAGTAACATCTGTCTGACAGACAGGCCAAGATGTTTCTGATCCCATCAGCCACTCTGGACCCCACCAGAGCGGGTGTGACACCAATTCTGGTGCCGTACAACCTCGGGAAGCACAGTCCGCTGGGTTAAGCTCTCCCGGCACATGTCTCCATGTTATATCAATTCCGATATTCTGGATTTGGGAAACCCTGTTTCCAACAAAAACCTCCAAGGTATGTGGGGCCGCGCGCAACCATGCAAGCGCGACCTGGCTATCCGACCAGGCGAAGATGTCTCGTATCTCGACCGTGGCCGCCAGCTCACATGCAACGTGATGCAACAATTTAGAAAGAAGGTGAGCTCCACTCAACTCAAGCTTGGGAATAGTCAGCCTAGTCCTGATGGGGGCGACCTTGCTCTTCCCTAACAAAAGCGAGACATTGACCCGGCCATCGGCGTCAACTGTCCGCATATAGACTGACGCGGCGTAGCCTCGCTCCGACGCGTCACAAAAGCCATGCAGGCCGGCTCGATATCTCCCGGGGGGCAATATTCGACGAGGCAAGGCAATCCGATTGACTTCCTTAATCGATGAAAACAACTCGAGCCAATCATCCAATGGAGAGCCAAACAGCGGCTCGTCCCACGAGACGCCCAAAGTCCAAAGTCTCTGAAGAAGACACTTCGCAGAGAATATTACTGGACTGATCCAACCGCTTGGATCAAACATACGAGCTATTACTGACAACACTGTTCTCTTAGTCCAGACCTTTGGTATTTCCAAGTCCACCTGGAATGTAAAAATATCGGTTAGCGGCTGGTACTGCATGCCCAGCACCGCTATCCTGTTGGGATCATCCACATCCTCAAACAGGTGAGGGTTCTGTTGGTGATCCTCCGGGATCCCTTCTAGAACTTTAGGCTCATTAGACAACCACTTACGTAGCTCGTAGCCACCTGTCTTCAATATTTCAATCAATTCATCCCGCAGTAGGAGGGCCTCCTCAATACTTTGGGCTCCGGTGCACACGTCATCTACATACAAGTCACGTGACAGCACGGAAGCCCCACGGGGAAAGCGGATCCGTTCCCGCTCTGCCAATTCAAGCAATGATCTGATGGCGATATAGGGACTAGATTTCAAACCATACGTGTTTGTGTTGAGTTCATACACCGTCACAGGATCCTCAGGGCGCTCACGCCAGAGTATCAACTGGAATCGCCTGTCCTCAGGATGTATGACTGTCTGGCGGAACATCATCCGGATGTCCGCACCAAAAACCACTTGATGTCTTCTAAAGTTCAAGATGATGTCAATTATATCCCTATGCAATTTGGGACCCGAATGCAAACACAGATTCAACGAAACCCCGTTCGAAGTGGGTGCGGACCCATCGAAGACGGTCCTCAATTTGCCTGTTGAGGCCTTCACCACCGCGTGGTGGGGCAAAAAATAATGCTCAGTTGAGCTCCAATCAACTCGAGCCGGAGACATGTGACCCAAATCCTCGTACTCGCGCATAAATTCAATATATTTATCGCGAAGTACGTAGTCACGCTGCATGCGTCGCTCCATGGACAGCAGTCGTTTCTCCGCAAGCGCCCTACTTTGCCCTAGGCTAGGACGAGAGGCAACAAAGGGTAACCTAGTTACAAACCGACCGGAGGGCAACCTCTCCGTGGTCGATCGAAAAAGGGCTTCGCACTCAGCGTGTTCCGGATCCATCCTGGAACTCATAGGTGGCTCCTCCACCTCCCAAAACCTTTGCATGGTCTTGGCCAAGGACGCTGATGCGACGACCGGTGGCTCCTCCACGGTGCTATTATCAAACACAGGGCCCATCAGGGCGAAACCAAAAATCGTAGACACTGCCATCAGTGAAGACGAACCCAGAGCCTTCTGTGTACCCAACAAAATCCAACCCAATACGTCCGAGCCCAGGAGCAAGTCCACTGGGCCGGGATGAAAGACAAAGGGGTCGGCCAAATCCAGACCCGAAACCAAAGACAACACACCCGGCGGTATGTCTGTCGAGGGGTGCCAACCCGCAATGGTATCCATTACCATAGCCGAAGTCGTGATCCTCATTGTGGAGGACTTCAGCGAAGAAAAGGTGACAAGTGTCTGGCCCGTCAGACACTTCACTTGTATGCCACCAACTCCAAGAAGTGGCACAGGCGAGTCTTCCACGACTAAACCTAACTGGCGTGCCACTCGAGTGGTAACCAAACTGCTTTGAGCCCCTGAGTCCAACAGAGCTCTCAAATTAATGGCTTCCCCCTACGACCCCATACGCGGACCACCGCGGTAGGGAGCAGAACCGTCCGCGGCTCTGTCCCAGCAAGGGAGCAAGCTAGTTACGGGCTCCCCACTCTCCAAACCAGGGGCGCGCCACTGACCCGGATAATATGGCGGGCGAGTGCACATCCCCATCTGAGGGGGGCATAACCCGCGGCCCGGCCATACATATGGTACGGCGGGTGGTACTCCAGCCGTGGGTACTCGTGCAGCGGCGGAGAAAACCGCTGCGGCTGCATGTGGTGGGTAGTGGTAACCCGCGTGGAGGGGGTGTCCCCACTCTCACGTCCGATCTAGGGCCCCCGCCCATGGGGCCCTATCCGGGGCCTGGCCAGCTACATACTGGCCATGACCTTGGGGCGCGTGGTCCCGGTCCGCCAAGACCCGCGCAGGTACGCGACCCCCTCCCGAGGGGGTGCGACGAGCGAAGCCGCGTCCTCCGTCCGGTGGTGGAGGGCTTCGCGCAGGAGCGCCCCCGCCCATAGGGGACCCCTGCCTCAACATCCGGGTGCCATCCCCGTTGCGGTTCATGCAAAGCATCGCGTGGTGCCGCCCACGGCATGCACTGCATGGTATGGCACTGGGACAGTCACGTGCATAGTGACCGCCCAAACAATAAAAGCAAAGTTCATGCCGCTTTGCCATGCGGCGCCTATCTTGTACTGGCAGTCTCTGCCAGTCCCTGCATTGCAGCAGGCTGTGGCCCATCCGGCCACATTGCAGGCAGTCCGCGTCCCCCGCGACTGCTGCCGTGTGTGCAACCCGCACACCAGCTCCACGCGGTGGCGGTTGCCGTCCCTGTGGGGGCTTCCCTCGCCATGAGGGTTCCAAGGGCCTACGTTCAGGCGCTCTGGATGGCGCTGAGTCCGTCATGGTATTCTCAGCAGCCCGTGCCTCAAACTCCAAAAACTTCACCAAGTCAGTGAATGTTGGTAGGGTGGTGCTATCCCGCTCCGCATTTTCGCGCTCAAACCGCGAGCGGATGTCATTGGGCAATTTGCCCAATACAATGTGCACCAACAAAAAGACCATTGGTCCACCGGCAGCCCCAGTGTGCGGAGCGCGTTACAGGCCACTGTAACGGGCGTGAGCAACTGCAGGCGCAACTGTGCCCTGTTGGCCACCTTGGGCAGGGCCATCAACTGTGCGGCGTGCGCATCCGCTAACAAACGTAAGTTTTGGTAGCGGGAGTTCAATAACTCCCAAGCCGTATCGTACTGGTCGTCCTCCACCCGGAGGTGCTGGATGAGCGACCGCGCTTCATCCTCAAGAGTGGAGAGGAGGTAGGCCATCTTCTGGGCCTTCGACAAATCCTGTCGTGCTACGACCAGGGACTCAAACATATTTTTATATGCTACCCACTCCTCCATCCTACCCCCAAAGTGGGACAGCTGAAGGGTGGGGAGCCGACCAGTAACCGCTGGTCCTTCCTGTCTAACAGGTGTGCGAGGGCTGGTCCGCCAGCCTGTCTCGCCCTTATTGCGGTCACCGCCTCCGCGATATCATCGTGCAGACTCAGGATCTGGTCCATGTCCGCCATGTGACCTGCGTAGGCCTCCGGGGTAAGATCGGCTTCGGTAAGCGCCGCCATGGCCGCTTCCGCGCTAATCAATCGTGAGTGGAGGTGATCCGCTCTTAGCAGTATGGCGCCCTCCCTGTCCTTCCGGGACAGGAGTCCTCCGGCCGTCACAAACCATCTCAATTCGTTGGCGAGTGTCGCCCTAGCATTGGAGGCCTTCGCCATCGCGTCAAGTCACAAACAAAAAATAACAAAAGGTAAATAAAAAACAACAAAATCAAGCAACTACACGAAGAACCGCGGTAGGTATGAGAATGGCACAAACCCGGAACGCACGGTACAAACCGCAAACAAATACAAAAAAGGTTACAAATATTCTTATACAAACAAACTAAGAAAAATCTAATAATTTTTACAAACAATTAATTATTTTTTACAAACGAACAAATAGAGGGTAGATAAACTACGCTCTGCTACCAGAGAATGTGCAGAGCAACTGCGCTCTGCTGCCAGAAAATGTGCGCAGAGCGAATCCGGACAAACGAAGCGGCGGGAAGAATTCTGTACCGGAACTTCACCGGGAAAAAACCACCGGTAAAAAATAAGTACCGGGAAGAAATCTCCACGCGGCACCACGTTTGCCCGACTAAAACCTAAATAACTTAACGCAGTCTGCTACCACCGTAGCTTATGAAGGGAGCTACAGGGCCCTATATGATAACCTAACCTATAAATTAATTACACTTAAAAAACACTTACCAAGCTAAATCTTCTTTCTCTTCGGATCCAAACTTGAGTATCTTCGGGAAGGGGAATTCCTAATCACCCTACCTAACCCTTGAGATCTCAATTCCCCAGGACAAATAAATAGATTTCTTCCCGTAGTTTCACTCGGGAACAGCCAGATGTGAACCGCCAGCCACGTTTCACCTCTCACAAGAAAAAGTCACCATGACGGGTACACAAACACAAAGTTCAATAGTTATTTAACAAACAGGAAATTCACAAACACAACTCAAGCTAATTAGCAATCAAAGAACGCGGAACCTCTCGCGTATTAAAAATCAAACCGATATCGCATAGGGCAATGCAATGGCGGACTACACGATGCATTCCACGCTAGCAGTGTGAAAACCCCGAACGCCCTCTGGCGGCAGCAATGCGAAACGCCCGCGTTTAGTTTTACCCAATATATTACAAACACCCACCTCCGCCGCATTATCGGAGAAACGGCTCTAACTTTTGAAGAGCTGGCCACAGTGTTTTGTAAAGTTGAGGCGGTCCTCAACTCTCGTCCTCTCTGTCCGCTATCTCCAGATCCAAATGACTTGGAAGCTCTCACCCCTGGTCATTTTTTGGTGGGAGGGCCGTTGAATGCCCTGCCCGAATACCCGTGGAAGGATGAACGCGTATATCGGTTGTCGCGTTTTCAAATGTTGCAGCAAATGAGCCAGGACTTTTGGCGTCGCTGGTCGCTTGAATATTTGCATTTGCTGCAGCAAAGAGTGAAGTGGACAGACAGGACTGAGCCTCCCAGGGAGGGTGATTTAGTATTGTTAAAAGAGGCAAATTTGCCCTCATTGCTTTGGCGACGAGCTCGCATATTACGTTTGATTCTTGGCGGAGATGGCACTCCGCGTGTGGCTGAGGTGTTGGTCGACGGTTCGATTTTAAGGAGAGGTGTGACCTCTCTCGCCCGCCTTCCCGTAGAGTAAGCTAGCGGTCTGCTTCTCAGACCGGGACGGGGGGATGTTTGTAATATATTGGGTAAAACTAAACGCAGGCGTTTCGCATTGCTGCCGCCAGAGGGCGTTCGGGGTTTTCACACTGCTAGCGTGGATGGCTCGCGGACGGTCGCCATTGCATTGTCCAGGGCGATATCGGTTTGATTTTAATACGCGGAGCGGTCTCGCGTCTTTTGCTTGTTGTTTAGTTTGAGTGATAATTGTGAATCTCCTGTTTGTTAAATAACTATTGAATTTGTGTTTGTGAAAAACTCTGTTATTGTGACTTTTTCTTGTGAGAGGTGAAACGTGGCTGGCTGTTCACATCTGACTGTTCCCGAGTGAAACTACGGGAAGAAATCTATTTAGTTGTCCTGGGGAATTGAGATCTCAAGGGTTAGGTAGGGTGATTAGGAATTCCCCCTTCCCGAAGACACTCAAGTTTGGATCCGAAGAGAAAGAAGATTTAATTTGGTAAGTGTTCAATTGTAGTTAATTTATAGGTTAGGTTATCATATAGGGCCCTGTAGCTCCCTTCATAAGCTACGGTGGTAGCAGACTGCGTTAAGTTAGTTAGGTTTTAGTCGGGCAAACGTGGTGCCGCGTGGAGATTTTTTCCCGGTACTTAATTTTACCGGTGGTTTTTTCCCGGTGAAGTTCCGGTACAGAATTCTTCCCGCCGCTTCGTTTGTCCGGATTCTCTCTGCCACATTTTCTGGCAGCAGAGCGTAGTTGCTCTGCACACCTTCTAAAAGTTCTTGTTTATTAGATGACCACTTTCGCAAGTTGAATCCTCCTGATTTGAGAAGTGCTATCAGATCTGCTTGCAGCTGCTTCGTAGAAGTGAGGTCATGACCTCCGCTCAGGACGTCGTCCATGTAGAATTGTTCTTCCAGAACTTTGGCTGCTGGACTGCTGAATTTATGACCCTCATCCGCTGCTAATTGCTTAAGGGTCATCATGGCTAGGAAAGGTGCTGCCTTAGTGCCATATGTGACAGTTGCTAGCTGATATTCTTGTAATTTGTCTCGTGGAGATTCTCTCCAGATGATTTTTTGATAATGCTGATCTTCAATATTGATAAGAATCATCCTATACATCATTTGTATATCTGCTGAAAATGCATATTGATATTTACGCCATTTTAGTATTAATTTTAACAAATCTTGTTGCAAATTTGGGCCACAGTACATGACATCGTTTAAGCTGTATCCACTCGATGTCTTCGAGGCGCCATTGAACACGACGCGTAGTGGGGTACTCGACGAGTCAGGACGGTGAACACCATGGTGTGGGAGAAAATTGCTGAATAATTTATTATTGTCTGAAATGTGCATATGATCTAATTTGATATATTCTGACATAAATGCTCTATAATCGACTGCTAATTTGGAATTTTTCTGAAATTTCTTTTCGATTTGCAGAAATTGAGCGACAGATTTTGATTTTGAGTTCCCTAGCTTTTCTTTGGCATCTTCATGCATTGGTAACCGTACGACGTACCGGCCTTCTTCGTTTCTGGTTGTGGTTGATTTATAATGCTGTATACACTTATAATCTTCCTGTGATAATGATGATTCCGGTTGAATGTCTTCAATCGTCCAAAATTGCTTGAGTTCATCGACGTTGTTTACGACGACGTTGCAGTGGAATGATTTGAAGTTACCGCAAAGAATCCAGCCGAGCCGTGTTTGCTGTGCTATTGGTAATGATTCGTTTTCTCTGATGATACCGTTCATGATGATAGAGGCGTATATGTCAGCTCCCAATAACAAATCGATGGGACGACTGATATAGAA